>JAQJVL010005481.1:0-29067 GCA_035578905.1 Stictocephala bisonia | reverse complement strand
AAGTTTCAATCTTGCTATCTTTGAGTTTCAATCTTGCGATCTTTGAGTTTCAATCTTGCGATCTTTGAGTTTCAATCATGCGATTTTTGAGTTACAATCTTGCTATCTTTGAGTTTCAATCTTGCGATCTTTGAGTTTCAATCTTGCGATCTTTGAGTTTTAATCTTGTATTATTTTAATTTCAATCATGCGAACTTTGTGTATCAATCTTGCGATCTTTGAGTTTTAGTCTTGTGATTTTCAAGTTTCAATCTTGCCATCTTTGAGTTTCAATTTTGCGATCTTGGAGTTTCAATCTTGCGATCTTTGAATTTCAATCTTGCGATCTTTGAGTTTCAATCTTGCAATCTTTGAGTTTCAATCTTGCGATCTTTGATTTTTAATCTTGCCATCTTTGAGTTTCAATCTTGCGATCTTTGAGTTTTAATCTTGCAATCTTTGATTATATATCTTGCGATCTTTGAGTTTCAATCTTGCTATCTTTGAGTTTCAATCTTGTGATCTTTGAATTTCAATCTTGCAATTGTTGAGTTTCAATCTTGCGATCTTTGAGTTTCAATCATGCGATTTTTGAGTTTCAATCTTGCTATCTTTGAGTTTCAATCTTGCGATCTTTGAGTTTCAATCTTGCGATCTTTGAGTTTTAATCTTGTATTATTTTAATTTCAATCATGCGAACTTTGTGTATCAATCTTGCGATCTTTGAGTTTTAGTCTTGTGATTTTCGAGTTTCAATCTTGCCATCTTTGAGTTTCAATATTGCGATCTTGGCGTTTCAATCTTGCGATCTTTGAATTTCAATCTTGCGATCTTTGAGTTTCAATCTTGCAATCTTTGAGTTTCAATCTTGCGATCTTTGAGTTTAATTCTTGCGATCATTGAGTTTTAATCTTGCGATCTTTGAGTATCAATTTTGCGATCTTTGAGTTTCAATCTTGCTATCTTTGAGTTTCAATCTTGTGATCTTTGAATATCAATCTTGCGATTGTTGAGTTTCAATCTTGCGATCATTGAGTTTCAATCATGCGATCTTTGAGTTTCAATCTTGCTATCTTTGAGTTTCAATCTTGCGATCTTTGAGTTTCAATCTTGCGATCTTTAAGTTTCAATCTTGTGATCTTTGAGTTTCAATCTTGTGATCCTAGATTTTCAATCTTGCGATTGTTGAGTTTCAATCTTGCGATATTTGAGTTTCAATCATGCGATCTTTGAGTTTCAATCTTGCGATCTTTGAGTTTCAATCTTGCGATCTTTGAGTTTCAATCTTGCGATCTTTGAGTTTCAATCTTGCGATCTTTGAGTCTTAAGCTTGCGATCTTTGAGTTTCAATCTTGCAAACTTTGAGTTTCAATCTTGAGATATTTGAGTTTATATCATGCAATCTTAGTGTATCAATCTTGCGATCTTTGAGTTTCAGTCTTGCGATCTTTTAATTTCAATTTTGCCATCTATGAGTTTCCAAATTGCGATCTTTGAGTTTAAATCTTGCGATCTTTGAGTTTAAATCTTGCGATCTTTGGGTTTCAATCTTAAAATATTTGAGTTTCTATTATGCGATCTTTGTGTATCTTTCTTGCGATCTTTGAGTTTCAGGCTTGCGATTTTTTAGTTTTATTCCTGCCATCTTTGAGTTTCAATCTTGCGATCTTTGAGTTTCAATCTTGCGATCTTTGAATTTCAATCTTGCGATTTTTGAGTTTAAATCTTGCAATCTTTGAGTTTCAATCTTCCGATCTTTGAGTTTAATTCTTGCGATCTTTGAGTTTCAATCTTGCGATCTTTGAGTTTCGATCTTGCGATCTTTGAGTTTCAATCTTCCGATCTTTAATTTTCAATTCTTTGCCATCTTTGAGTTTTTTAAATTTTGTGACCCTAAATTTCAATCTTGCGATTGTTAAAGTTTCTTTTTTGCGATCTTTGGATTTTCAATCATCCCCGATTTTTTGATTTTTTCAATCTTGGATTTTTGATTTTTTAATCTTGCGATTTTTGGAGTTTTCAATCTTGCGATTTTTGAGTTTTCAATTTTTGCGATTTTTGAGCCCTTAAGCTTGCAAATTTTTGGGGAGTTTCAATTTTGGGCAAACTTTGAGTTTCAAATCTTGGGGATTTTTGATTTATACATGCAATTTTAGTGTACCCAATCTTGCGATCTTTGATTTTTCAGTCTTGCGATTTTTTAAATTTTCCCAATTTTGCCTCATGATTTTCCAAATTGCAAATTTTTGATTTTAAATCTTGCGATCTTTGGTTTAAATCTTGCGATCTTTGGGTTTCAATTTTGAGTTTTTTTGATTTTTCTAGTATGCGATTTTTTGGGTTTCTTTCTTGCGATTTGATTTTCCCAAGGTTTTTGCAAATTTTTTGTTTTATTCCTCCCTTTTTTGGGTTTTTTCCAACTTTGCGATCTTTTTTTAATTTTGCAAACTTTGAATTTCAATTTGGGCGATTTTTGCTTTTAAAATTTTTGGCAATCTTTGTTTTTCAATTTTGCGATCTTTGATTTTCAATCTTGCAACTTTGATTTTTTAATCTTCCCAAATTTTCCTTTGATTTTAAATTTCCTGTGATTTTTTAAATTTTTTTTTAAATCTTGCAAATTCTTTGAGTTTTAATTTTTGAATTTTTGGGTTTTTTTAAATCATGCAATTTTGGGAGTTTAAAATTTAGCCATCTTTGATTTTTTAAAATTGCGATCTTTGAGATTAGTTTGTATATTTGATTTTAAACCCTTTGCATTTTGAATTTAAATGTTGGGGATCTTTGAGTTTTAATCTTGAAAATTTTTGGGGTTTATATATCTTGCGTTCTTTGGTTTTCAATCTTGCATCTTTGAGTTTCAAATTTTGTGATCTTTAATTTTCAACTTTCCCAATTGTTGATTTAAATCTTGCAAATTTTTGGTTTTTCAATCATGCAATTTTTGAGTTTCAATCTTGCTATTTTTGGGAGTTTCAATCTTGCGACCCTTTGAGTTTCAATCTTGCGATCTTTGAGTTTCAATAGCGATTTTTGAGTGTAAATTTTGGGCTATCTTTGATTTTCAATTTTTGCGATTTTTTGAGTTTTAAAATCTTGCGATTTTTGGGATTTTTTAATTTTGGGTATTATTTTAATTTAAATTTCTGCGAATTTTGGGTGTATCAATTTTTGCGATCTTTGATTTTTTAGTCTTGTTTTTTCCCCGAGTTTAATTTTTTCCATCTTTGAGTTTTTTTTTTTTTTTCCCCGATCTTGGGGTTTAAATTTTGCGATCTTTGAATTTCAATCTTGCGATCTTTGAGTTTAAAATTTTTGCAATCTTTGAGTTTCAATCTTGCGATCTTTGATTTTCAATCTTGCCATCTTTGAGTTTCAATCTTGCGATCTTTGGGGGTTTTTTAATCTTGCAATCTTTGATTATAATCTTGCGATCTTTGAGTTTAAAACTTGCTATCTTTGAGTTTAAATTTTGTGTTTCTTTAAAATTTCAATTTGAAAATTTGTTGATTTTCAATCTTGGGGGTTTTTTGAGTTTCAATCATGCGATTTTTGATTTTCAATCTTGCAAACTTTGAGTTTAAATTTTGCGTCTTTGATTTTTCAATCTTGCGATCTTTGATTTTTTAATCTTGTTTTAAATTTTAATTTCAATCTTTAAAACTTTGTGTATCAATCTTGCGATCTTGGGTTTTAGTTTGTGTTTTTCGAGTTTCAATTTTTGCCATTTTGATTTTTCAATTGGCGATCTTGGATTTTTAAAATCTTGCGATTTTTGGGAATTTCAATTTTTGCGATCTTTGAGTTTAAATATTTGCAATCTTTGAGTTTCAATCTTGCGATTTTTTGATTTTAATTTTGCGATCTTTGAGTTTTAATTTGCGATTTTTGGGAGTATCAATTTTGCGATTTTTGAGTTTAAATTTTGTTTCCCCTTTTTTTCAATTCCCCTGTGATCTTTGAAAAAATAAATTTCTTGCGATTGTTGGTTTCAATCTTCCCGATCTTTGGGTTTTTTCAATCTTTGCGATTTTGGGGGTTTTCAATCTTCCCTATCTTTTGAGTTTCAATCTTGCGACCCTTTGATTTTTCAATCTTGCGATTTTTGATTTTTAAAATTTTTGGGGATCTTTGAGTTTCAATCTTGTGATCCTAAATTTAAATCTTGCGATTTTTTGAGTTTAAATTTTGCGATTTTTGGATTTTTCAATCATGCGATTTTGATTTTCAATTTGCGATCTTTGAGTTTCAATCTTGCGACCCTTTGATTTTTCAATCTTGCGATTTTTAAAAGTTTCAATCTTCCCGATCTTTGATCTTAAGCTTCATTTTTGGGTTTTTTCAACTTGCAAATTTTGGGAATTTTCAATCTTAAAATTTTTGATTTTTATATCATGCAATCTTAGTGTATAAATTTCTTGCGATTTTTGAGTTTCATCTTGCGATCTTTTAATTTAAATTTTGGGCCCACCCTTTTGATTTTTCCAAAATTTTGCAAATCTTTGAGTTTAAATCTTGCGTCTTTGATTTTAAAAACCCTTGCGATTTTTTGGGTTTTAATCTTGAGATATTTAAATTTTTCTATTTTTGCGATTTTTGGGGGGGGTTTGGTTTTTTTTTTCTTGCGATTTTGGGGTTTCAGGTTTTTCGTTTTTTTAGTTTTATTCCTCCCAAATTTTTGAGTTAAATTCTTGCGATTTTTGAGTTTCAATCTTGCGATCTTTGAATTTCAATCTTGCGTTTTTTGGAGTTTAAATCTTCCCAATCTTTGAGTTTCAATCTTCCGATTTTTGATTTTAAATTTCTTGCGGATCTTTGAGTTTCAATCTTGCGATTTTTGAGTTTCGATCTTGCGATCTTTGAGTTTCAATTTCCGTCTTTAATTTTAAATCTTCCCCATTTTTTGAGTTTAAAACCCTTGCGATCTTTGTTTTTTTAATCTTGCGATCTTTGAGTTTCAATCTTGCAACCCTTTGGTTTTAATCTTCCCATCTTTGAGTTTTAATCTTGCGAATTTTGGGAGTATAAAATCTTGCGATTTTTGATTTTCAATCTTGAAAATTTATTTTCAATCTTTGCGATCTTTGGGGATCAATCTTGCGATTTTTTGATTTCAGTCTTGCGATCTTTGGTTTAAATTTTTCGATCTTTTTTTTAAATTTTTGGGCCACCCTTTGATTTTTTCAAAATTGCGATCTTTGATTTTTCAACCCTTGCGACTTTGATTTTTTAATCTTGCGATCTTTGAGTTTCAATCTTGATATTTTTGAGTTTCAATTATCGATTTTTGTGTATCAATTTGTGATTTTTGAGTTTCAGGCTTGCGATTTTTTAGTTTAAATCTTCCCACCCTTTTTTTTTTAAAACTTGCGATCTTTGATTTCAATCGGGGGCAATCTTTGAATTTCAACTTGCGATTTTTTTTTTTTTAAATCTTGAAAACATTGATTCAATCTTGCGATTTTTGAGTTTCAATCTTGCGTACTTTGAGTTTCGATCTTGCGTTTTTGATTTTCAATCTTGCGATTTTTTAATTTCAATCTTGCCTTTTCTTTAAAGTTTCAATTTTTACGATTTTTGATTTTAAAAAATCTTGCGATTTTTTTTAGTTTTAATCTTGCAATTTTTTGGGGTTTTAAGCTTGCTATCTTTGATTTTTTAATCTTGCGATTTTTGAGTTTAAATTTTTGGTTTTTTTAGTATCAATCTTGCGATCTTTGAGTTAAAATTTTTGAGAAAATTTGATTTAAATCAGGGCAAATTCTTTTTGTATAAAATTTTTTCGATCTTTTTTTTTTTAAATTTTTGGGCGATTTTTGGTTTTTCAAACTTGCGATCTTTGAGTTTCGATTTTTGCGATTTTTAAATTTTTCAATCTTGGGGATCTTTAAGTTTCAATCTTGCCATTTTTTGAGTTTCAATTTTACGATCTTTGATTTTTTAATCTTGCAAAATTTTGATTTTTCAATCTTCAATCTTTGAGTTTTAATCTTGCTATTTTTTTGAGTTTAATCCTGTGATCTTTGAATTTCAATTTTTTGCGATCTTTTTTTTTTAAACTTGAAAATCTTTGATTTTCCCAATCAGGGCAATTTTTGAGTTTAAATTTTTGCCATGTTTGATTTTTAAAAATTTGCAAATCTTTAAATTTTTCATTTTGCCATTTTTTTGATTTTTAAAAATCCCTTGCAATCTTTGATTTCCCAATCTTCCCAATTTTTGAGTTTTAATCTTGCAAATTTTTGAAAATTTCAAATTTGAAAATTTTTGAGTTTCATTCTTTGCGATCTTTGATTTCAATTTTGCACCCTTTGATTTCAATCTTGCTATCTTTGAGTTTAAACCCTTGCGAATTTTTTGGAATTTTTCAAGGGGTTGCGATCTTTGAGTTTCAAACTTTTTTATCTTTAAATTTTAAAATCTTGCCATCTTTGATTTTTAAAATTTTGGTGATCTTTGGTTTTAATCTTTCCCAATCTTTGAGTATAATCTTCCCGTTTCTTTGATTTTTCAATCTTGCTATTTTTAATTTTTCAATCTTGTGATTTTTTAAATTTTTCAAATCTTGCAATTGTTAATTTCAATCTTGCGATCTTTGAGTTTAAAATCATGCGTTTTTTTTTTTTTTAAGTTTAAATCTTGCTATCTTTGAGTTTAAATTTGGCGATTTTTGGGAGTTTCTTTCTTGCGATCTTTGATTTTTTATTTTGTATTTTTTAATTTTTAAATCATGCGAACTTTGTGATCAATCTTGCGATCTTTGGGAGTTTTGGCTTGTGATTTTTCGATTTTCAATTTTTGCCATCTTTGGGTTTAAATTTTTTCGTTTTTGGAGTTTCAATTTTGCGATCTTTGAATTTCAATCTTGCGATCTTTGAGTTTCAATCTTGCAATCTTTGATTTTCAATCTTGCGATTTTTTGGTTTAATTCTTGCGTTTCTTTGATTTTAAAAAATCTTGCACCCTTTGAGTATCAATTTTGCGATTTTTTTGAGTTTCAATTTTGTTTATCTTTGAGTTTCTTTCTTGTGATTTTTTTGAATATAAATTTTGCAAATTGTGAGTTTCAATCTTGCGATCATTGAGTTTCAATCATGCGATTTTTTGAGTTTCAATCTTGCTATCTTTGAGTTTCAATCTTGGGGATCTTTGGGGTTTAAATCTTGCGATCTTTGATTTTAAATTTTTGTAATCTTTGAGTTTCAAACTTGTGATCCAGAATTTTAATTTTGCGATTTTTGGGGTTTTAAAATTTTGGGCGATCTTTGATTTTTCAATCATCCCGATTTTTGGGTTTTTCCCAATCTTGCGATTTTTGATTTCAATTTTTGCGATCTTTGATTTTCCCAATCTTGCGATCTTTGATTTTAAAACTTGCGATTTTGAGTCTTAAGCTTGCGATTTTTGAGTTTAAATCTTGAAAATTTTGAGTTTCAATCTTGAGATTTTTGATTTTATTTCATGCATCTTAGGTATAAATCTGCGATTTTTGGGAGTTTCAATCTTGCGTATTTTTGGAGTTTCGATCTTGCATCTTTGAGTTTCAATCTTGCAAATTTTTTAAAGTTTAAATCTTGCCATCTTTGATTTTTCAATCTTGGGGTTTTTGATTTTTTTAATTTGCGACCCTTTTATTTTTTAATCTTGCAATCTTTGAGTTTTAAGCTTGCAAATTTTTGGGGTTTTAAATTTCTTGGGGATTTTTTTTAAAGTTTAAATTTTTTGCGATTTTTGATTTATCAATCTTGCGATCTTTGAGTTTAAATCTTGAGATTTTTGGGTTTTTCAATCATGCGATTTTTGGGTTTTAAATCTTGCATCTTTGAGTTTAATTTTGCGATTTTTGAGTTTAAAATTTGCGATCTTTGAGTTTGATCTTGCGATCTTTGAGTTTCAATCTTGCGATCTTTAAGTTTCAATCTTGCCATTTTTGATTTCAATCTTAGGGATCATTGGTTTTAATCTTGCGATCTTTGAGTTTAAAATCTTGCAATCTTTGATTTTTTAACTTCCCTTATTTTTGGGATTTTTAACCCTGTGATCTTTGTTTTTCCCAATTCTTGCGTTTCTTTGGGAGTTTTAATCTTGAAAATTTTTTGAGTTTCAATCATGCGATTTTTGAGTTTAATCTTGCTATCTTTTATTTTTCAATCTTGCGATCTTTAGTTTAAAATTTTTGCGTTCTTTGATTTTTAAACCTTGTATTTTTTTTAATTTCAATCATGCAACTTTGTGTATCAATCTTGGGCGATCTTTGATTTTTTAGTCTTGGGGGTTTTTCCCGAGTTTCAATTTTGGGCCATCTTTGGGGTTTAAATTTTTGCGATTTTGGGATTTTCAATTTTGCGATCTTTGAAATTTCAATCTTGCGATCTTTGGTTTCAATCTTGCAATCTTTGAGTTTAAAATCTTCGTTCTTTGATTTTAAATTTCTTGCATCTTTGATTTTAAATCTTGCGATCTTTGAGTACCCAAATTTTTTTCTGCGTCTTTGAGTTTCAATTTGCTTTCTTTGGTTTCAATCTTTGTGATCTTTGAATATCATCTTGCATTTTTTGATTTAAAAATCTTGCGACCCTTGGGGTTTTCAATCATGCGATTTTTTGAGTTTCAACCCTTGCTATTTTTTTGATTTTTCAATTTTTGGATCTTTGAGTTTCAATCTTGCGATCTTTGATTTTTCAATTTTTTGTAAATCTTTATTTTTCAATCTTGTGATCCTAAAAATTTTCCAATCTTGCGTTTTGTTGATTTTTCAATCTTGCAAATCTTGGTTTCAATCATGCGATCTTTGATTTTCAATCTTGCAAAATTTTTGGGATTTTTCAATCTTGCGATTTTGAGTTTCAATCTTGCGATTTTTGGGTTTTCAATCTTGCGATTTTTGGAGTCTTAAGCTTGCGATCTTTGAGTTTAAAATCTTGCAAATTTTGAGTTTCAATCTTGAGATATTTGTTTTTTATATCTTGCGCTTCTTAGGTATCAATTTGCGTTTCTTGGTTTCATCTTGCATTTTTTAAAATTTTAAATTTTTCCCACAAAGAGTTAAAAATTTGGGCGACCCTTTGGGATTTTAAATTTTTGCGATCTTTGATTTTAAAATTTTGCGATTTTTGGGGTTTCAATCTTGAGATATTTGATTTTTTCTATTATGCGATCTTTTTTGTATCTTTCTTCCCGATCTTTGAGTTTCGGCTTGAAATTTTTTAGTTTTTTCCCTTTGCCATCTTTGATTTCAATTTTTTGCGATCTTTTGATTTTTTCAATTTTGGGCGATCTTTGAATTTCAATCTTGCGTTTTTTTGATTTTAAAATCTTGCAATCTTTGAGTTTAAAATTCTTCCGATTTTTGGGTTTAAAATTCTTGCGATCTTTGGTTTAAAATCTTGCATTTTTGGGATTTCGATCTTGCGATCTTTGGTTTAAAATCTTCCCGATCTTTAATTTTCAATCTTGCCCATTTTTTGATTTTCAATCTTGCGATCTTTGAGTTTTAATTTTGGGCATTTTTTGATTTTTTCAATTTTGGGCAATCTTTGAGTTTTTTTGCTATTTTTGAGTTTTAATTTTTCAAACTTTGAGTATCAATCTTGCGATTTTTGGGAGTTTCAACCCTTGAGATTTTTGAGTTTCAATCATGCGATCTTTTGTTATCAATCTTGCGATCTTTGAGTTTCAGTTTTTGCGATCTTTGAGTTTCAATTTTTGCGATTTTTGATTTTTAAATTTTCCCCCATTTTTGAGTTTCAAAATTGCGATTTTTATTTAAGTTTTTTTCAATTTTGGGATTTTTTGAGTTTCAATTTTTTTTCTTTGCGATCTTTGTTTTAAATTTTGTGATCTTTGAGTTTCAGGTTTGGGAAAAATTTTTATTTTCAATCTTCCCCATTTTTGATTTTTTAATTTTGCGATTTTTGAGTTTCAATTTGGAAACTTTGTTTAAATTTCTTGCGTTTTTTTAGTTTAAATTTCAATCTTTGATTTTTCAATTTTGGGCGATCTTTGAGTTTTCAATTTGCGTATTTGAGTTTCGATTTGCGATCTTTGGTTTAAATTCTTGCGATTTTAAGTTTCAATCTTGCCTTCTTTGATTTTTCAAAATTTGCGATCTTTGATTTTTTAATCTTGCGATTTTTTATTTTTAATTTAAAATTTTTTGAGTTTTAAGCTTCTATCTTTGATTTTTAAATCTTGCGTTTTTTTTAAGGGTTTTCAATTTTGCAAATCTTTGAGTTTTCAATCTTGCGATCTTTGAGTTTCAATTTTTTGAAAATTTTTGAGTTTAAATCATGCGATTTTTTGTGTATAAATCTTGCATCTTTTGATTTTTCAGTTTTTGCGTTTCTTTGATTTTTCAAATCTTGCGTTTTTTGATTTTTAAATTTTGCCACTTTGATTTCAAAAATTCCCGATTTTGTAAAGGTTCAATCTTGGGGATCTTTGATTTTTCAATCTTGCATATTTGAGTTTCAATTTAAAAATTTTTTGGACTTTAAAAATTTGCAATCTTTAAAGTTTCAATCTTGCGATTTTTTTGATTTTTTAATTCTTCCCGGATTTTTTGAGTTTCAAACTTGCGATTTTTGGGGTTTCGATCTTGCGTTTTTTTGGGTTTTTTCAATCTTGCGATCTTTAAGTTTTAAAATTTTGCCATCTTTGAGTTTCAATCTTACGATCATTAAAGTTTTAATCTTGCAAATCTTTGAGTTTCAATCTTGAAAATTTTTTGGTTTTAATTTTTGTTTCCTTTGAGTTTAATCCTTAAATTTTTTGAATTTCAATTTTTCGATCTTTTTTTTTTTTAACCCTTGCAATTTTTATTTAAAATCTTTGCAATCTTTGATTTTTAAATTTTCCCAATTTTTTGGATTTTAAAAATTGCGATTTTTTGAGATTCATTTCTTGCCATCTTTGAGTTTCAATTTTGGGGCAATTTTTGGGTTTTAATCTTCCCAAATTTTTGAGTTTTAATCTTGCGATCTTTGAGTTTTCAAACTTGTAATTTTTTGGATTTTCTTTTCTTTGGACCCCTTTGAGTTATAAATTTTGCGACCCTTTGAGTTTAAATTTTCTTGTTCTTTGAGTTTAAAAACCTTGGGATTTTTTGAATTTCAATGTTGGATTTTTGAGTTTCAAACTTTTTTATCTTTTTTTTCAATCTTGCCATCTTTTGAGTTTCAATCTTGCGATCTTTGAGTTTTAAATCTTGCAACCTTTAGGAAATATATTTGCGATCTTTGATTTTCAATCTTGCACCCTTTGAGTTTCAATCTTGTGACCCTTTTGAATTTCAATCTTGCAATTTTTTTGAGTTTCAATCTTGGGGTCTTTAAGTTTCAATCATGCGATTTTTGTTTTTAAATCTTCTATCTTTGATTTTTAAATTTTCCCAAACTTTGATTTTTAAATCTTGCGATTTTGAGTTTTAATTTTGTATTTTTTTTAATTTCAATCATGCAAATTTTGTGTATAAATCTTGCGATCTTTGATTTTTAGTTTTTGTGTTTTTGATTTTCAATTTGCCATCTTTGAGTTTAAATTTTTGAAATCTTGGATTTTTCAATCTTGCGATTTTTGAATTTCAATCTTGCGATCTTTGATTTTCAATTTGCGATTTTTTTGGGTTTAAATCTTGAGATTTTTGGGATTTTAAATATAAATCCCGGAATTCAAAAGGTTTTAAAATTCTTGCGACTTTGAGTTTCATTTTCTTGCGATCCTTTTAATTTAAATTTTGCTATCTATGATTTTTCCAAATTTGCGATCTTTGATTTTTAAATCTTTTGCGATTTTGGGGTTTAAAAATTTTGCGATTTTTTGGGGTTTCAATTTTGGAAAATTTTTGAGTTTCTTTATGCGATCTTTTTTTGTTTTTTTCTTGCGATTTTTGATTTTCAGGTTAAATTTTTTTATTTTTTATTCCTGCCATCTTTGAGTTTCAATTTTGGCGATCTTTGTTTTTCCCAATCTTGCGATCTTTGAATTTAAATTTTGCGATTTTTGATTTTAAAAATCTTCAATCTTTAAAGTTTCAATCTTCCGATTTTTTGGGTTTTTTAAATTTCTTGGGGATCTTTGAGTTTCAATCTTGCGATCTTTGAGTTTGGGATCTTGCGATCTTTGATTTCAATTTTAATTTTAATTTTAATCTTCCCAAACTTTGATTTTTCAATCTTGCGATCTTTGATTTTTAATCTTGCGAACTTTGGGGTTTTCAATAATTGAAATTCTTTGAGTTTTAATCTTGCTTTCTTTGATTTTTAAATTTTTTGCGAATTTTTGAGTATAAATTTCTTGCGATTTTTGAGTTTCCCAATCTTGAATATTTGAGTTTAAAATCATGCGATCTTTGTGTACCCAATTTTGAAATTCTTTGAGTTTCAGTCGGGCGATTTTTTGAGTTTAAATCTTGCGATCTTTTGAGTTTAAATTTTGGCCATCTTTGATTTTTAAAAATTTGGCGACCCTTTTGATTTTTCAATCTTTGTATTTTTTGTTTTTCCCAATCTTGCGATTTTTGGGTTTTCAATCTTGAAAATTTT
Source organism: Stictocephala bisonia (assembly GCA_035578905.1). Lineage (NCBI taxonomy): Eukaryota > Metazoa > Arthropoda > Insecta > Hemiptera > Membracidae > Stictocephala > Stictocephala bisonia. Next base: position 16,546 of record JAQJVL010005481.1, on the reverse strand, counting down.
TAAATTTTTAAATTATGCGATCTTTGTTATCAATCTTTGATTTTTTGAGTTTCACCCTTGCGTTTTTTTAGTTTCAATCTTGCCATTTTTTATTTTTAAATCTTGCGTTTTTTTGATTTTCCCAATCGGGGCAACCCTTTGAATTTAAAATTTTTTGTTTTTTTTTATTTTAAAATTCTTGCAATCATTGAGTTTAAATTCTTGCGATCTTTGATTTTAAATTTCTTGCGATTTTTGGGTTTCAACTTAAAGATATTGAGTTTTATCATGCGATTTAGTGTATAAATTTTGCAAATCTTTGAGTTTCGGGTCTTGCGATCTTTTAATTTCAATTTTGCCATCTATGGGGTTTCCCAAAATTTGGGCGATTTTTGGGGGTTTAAATTTTTGCAAACTTTGAGTTTAAATCTTGCGATTTTTGGGGTTTCAATCTTAGATATTTGAGTTTCTATTTGCGTTTCTTTGTGTTTTCTTTCTTGCGATTTTTGATTTTCAGGTTTAAAAATTTTTTAGTTTTTTTTCCTGCCATCTTTGATTTTTCCAATTTTGCATCTTTTTTTTTTCAATCTTGCGATCTTTGAATTTCAATCTTGGGGATTTTTGGGTTTAAATCTTGCAATTTTTGATTTTTTAATCTTCCGATCTTTGATTTTAATTTTTTGGGATCTTTGAGTTTCAATCTTGCAAATTTTTTGAGTTTCGATCTTGCGATTTTTTTGAGTTTCAATCTTCCGATTTTTAATTTTAAATCTTGCCATTTTTTGAGTTTTTAAAATTTGCGATTTTTTGGGGTTTTAAATTTCTTGCGATCTTTGAGTTTTCAATCTTGCAATCTTGATTTTTTAAATTCTTGCTATCTTGATTTTTAAAATCTTGCGAACTTTGAGTATCAATTTGCGATCTTTGGGGTTTCAATTTGAGATTTTTGATTTTCAATCATGCGATTTTGTGTATCAATCTTGGGGATTTTTTGAGTTTCATTTCTTGCAATTTTTGAGTTTCAATTTTTGCGATCTTTGATTTCAATTTTCCCCCATCTTTGATTTAAAAAATTGCGATCTTTGAGTTTAAATCTTGTATTTTTGAGTTTAAAACCCTTGCATTTTTTGAGTTTCAGTAATAAAAAACTAAGATTTTAGCCCCATTTGAAGTACATTGGTGAGCGAAACGACTCACTTTGACCTTTGGATTTTTCAAAAATGGCGGGGGTTTAAAACGTGCTTTTCCAAGAGGGCCCGGCGCCCTTTTTTTCCCCCCCAAAATTTTCCCTAACCTAAACTTTTCCAAACCTAAAATTTTCCCCCCAAATTTTCAAAACCCACTTTTCCTAACCTAAAATTTTTCCCCCCAAAATTTCCCCAAAATTTTCCCCACGCTTTTCCCGGGAAACCCCCAAAATTTCCCCCGATTTTCCCCTAAATTCCCCCCACATCTTACTAAAATAAAATTTCACTTTTAAAAAACCTAATTTTTCCGTGTTATACTATATAAAAGGGCACTTTTTTTCCAATTTTGGCGTTTTTTTTTCCATTTTTAGACTATATAAAAATGCACTTTTTTTGTCCAATTTTTGGGCGTTTTTTTTCCATGTTAGAAGGGACTTTTTTTGCCCCAATATGGCGCTTTTTTTCCCCCCCAAAAAAACAACTCACAACCGTGGGAAAATTCCCTTTTCCTTACCCAAATATGGGGGACTTTACACTATAAAAAAAGTAAAAAGATGACAAACCGGATCCAATTGGCGGTCTTTCCCTTTCGGGTACTTCCGGCGCCCGGGTCGGCTCCCCCCCTTTTTTTTTCGTACGCTTTTTACCTATGATGCACACGTCGTCTGCTGGTGGGGCCGCATTCGCGTTTTTTTTACTCTTTTTCATATAAACAAACTATAAAAAAATTAATATTCCATACACTACCCCAATATATTTCTATGTGTTTCCGCCGATCGTAGCGCACCTGGTGGCAAAATTTAGCGATCCTTTGGGAAAAACATGACCCCTTTGGGAAAGGGGAAAGCCCCCGGGGGAAAATTCCCTCCCTAAAATTTCCCCACGTTAAACTATAAAAAATCCCACTTTTTCCCATTCTTTACTATATAAAATGCAAAAGATATTGACCTTTTACATAGGGTACAAAAAAAAGGGCTTTCGTTTTATTCCGGAAAAACCTTTCGGTTTCCTTCGTACACGTCGTCTTTTTGGTCGGCGCACACCCAAATCCCAAACGCTTGTTTAAATATTTAATTTTTCTAAAATTTTGTAAAAAATTACCCAGAAAAACTTTACGCTCTTAGTTTTGGGGGTATTTTTTTCCAAGGCTTCCTCCCAACTTTTAAACCTTATCGAATCACGTTCACCCTCAAGCCCCTACTTAACATTTAAAGGCAACCCGCAATACACTTTTTTTAATTTTAATTATTTTTCAAAAAGGGAAGGGATAATTCTTTTTATTTAATCTGTTTTAATTTGTAATACCTGTTACCCTATCCATTTTAATTAATTTCTTTTTTTTATTTTTAAATACCATTTAAACATACGCTCTTACCTTCAACTCCCCATCCACTTCGGGTTTACCTTTGTATTAACCTGACATCCTCAAAAAACCTAATACGCTAGTTTAAACGCTCTTCCCCAACTAGAGCCCTAAATACCTAACCGAACTATCCAACTGTACTTACAAAGTTTTTACCCCAAAAACGGGCAGCCCAAGAGTTCCGGGGCAACACAAGCGACCTTTGGGTCTTTTTTTAATTAATTGCTTTTTTAAAATTGGCCCCCGCATGGACACCTACATGTTTTTATCAACCACATTTTAAACCCAAAAGTAAAGTTTTGTGATTTTCAGTCTGAGGTCAGTTTTATTTTTTTTCCCTATTAAAATTTTAAAGTTTTTGGTTTTAAAAATATCCCAGTTTTTTAACTTAACCCCCCCAAATTTTAAAACAAGTTTAAAAACATGTATGACCCGGCAACCTTACCATTTTTTTTGGGTCTATTATTAAACAAAGGGAAAGAATTATTGGTTTTATAGCCCCCGTACTTTAAAAAAAAAGAGAGCAATAAAAATTTTATTTCACACTACGTTTTATTCAAAAAATTTAAATTTTGAAAATTTTGTTTTTTTCCCAAATTTCATACGTAATACATAAAAATTTTTTAAACAAAAATTTTTGCTTTAATTTAAATTATTACGATTAAAACAAATTTTTTAACAAATTTTTTATCAATTTTTTTTTGTTGTTTTTTCCCCATAATTTAAAAAAAATTGCTAACACATTAAATGGAAAATAATAAAGGTGGTACATAAAATTTTTTACCGTTTTTTTCAAAAGATTTTTTTTAAGGTGGGAAATTTTTAAACAATTTTTTATAGCTTTTAAAAAAACCAAATTTATTGTAGGGTTAAACCCAAATTTCAAAACTTACAAAAAACCCAATTATTTTTATCCACAAACACTGAAAAATTTAAAAGTGTTTTTTCCAAAAAACACAAGAAAATTTTCCTCCATTTTTTATCCCCCCTTAGCAATTAAAATTTATTTACTGTATTTGGACGTTAATCGAAAATTTAATGGGTTTAATAAAATGTAGTCTTTTTTTAAACAAAAAAAAGGCTGCGGGGACCCTTTGATATATGCCAGGGAAAACCCAAAAACCACAAAATTATTGTTTTTTATTTCAAACAAAAATTTCAGTTTAAAAAAACATTCTAACAGAAAGTAAATTCCACCCAAAATTTAAAAAAAAAAACCCAAAGAAAACATAAAAATTTTTCAAAAAAAAAGAGTCTTTTTTCACAAAAAATTGTTAAAAACTTTGTTAAAATTTTAAAGGGAATTTAACTACCCTTTGTTACTCTCCAAACCCCTTAAATTTAAGTTAAAATTCAAATAAATAGGGAAAATTTGTGTACAAAACATTTTTAATTTTCCCCCTAAAAGCATTAAAATCCCGTGTAAATAACAATGATATTCACCCTAAACATTAAAAATTCCCTTTTTAAAATACTCTTATAGAACCTTTAAAAATTTAATTTTGAGCAAAAACCCAACGTAAAAAAAACTGATGTAACACTTGAAAATTTAAATTGTTTAACCAACAAAGCTTTTATTTGGACCCAAAAATTTTTGAAAAAGTGTAATTTCCCAATGGAAAAAAATTTCTCTAAAAAGCCCCAAAAAATTTTATTAAAATTTTAAAAAAAACCGGGAAAATTGATTCTTTCCTTTAAAAAAAAAATAAACAAAAGTTAGTTGAAACGCCTTTTTGTAGAAACCGTGGTATTAACATAAGAAATTTTGGCTGTAAAATACCCCGATCTAAAATGTTTTATACCCCACTCCCAAACCCCAAAACTTTAAGAACCTAGAACTTTCAACACCCTTTTAAAAGACCCCTTTTCCTATTAAATCCAAAAGGGCCCTTGTTTTGTCCCCCCCGGCTATTCTATAAAATTTTTAAGGGGGGGGCAGAGAGGACTTTATAGCCCTAAATTCCCCTTTAAATTAAAGTAACAATAAAAGTTTTTTCATTTTAATTTCCACCCAAAAATTAAAATATACAAACTACCCTACCAAAACTAAAAACCTTCTATCCGTTAGAAAGCCCTAATGTTTTCCCCTACACCCCCAGACCCCTTTTTAGGTCAGTTACTTTCCCACAAAAACCAAAAGACTATTGACAGACAACCTACTGTACATACAAGCGTACCATAAAACCTACTTTAAAAGGGACGTTTAAATTATCCACTACATGATTTAATATCCCATCATACTAACATGAAAATGGGTTCCAATTGACAAACCCCAAACCTACCCAAAAATACATACCACACCCCGGGACATACAAGCCCTTATGTTTACCCCCCCACATACTAATCAAACAAGACTCGATTGACCACCATCTCCGTAACATTAAAGGATGCCCCACCCCCCATACATACGTACACCAAAAAAACCTTTGATTTAAACAGTCCACAGCCCCTACCCCAAAACAAAAACACCTCTGATATAAAATTCCCCCAAACCCTACAAAAAAACCTTTGTTTCGAAAATCAACATTCAGGGATAACCCCAACCATACTTTACTTTCATTTTTAAAACCCATAAACTTAACCCCCCCAAAACAGCTCCCCTCAAAACAAAACCCACCCTGATAGATAATCCACCAAACCCCCAAAAACATAAAACCTTTGATTGACACTCAACATTCATGGATGCCCAAACCTACCATACATACGAAACAAAAAATAAAAAACCATGACTTAACAGTCCACACCCCTCCTAAAAACACAACACCTCTGATATAAATTTTCCCCACCTAACCACTACATAAACCTTTTAAGGGGACACTAAAAATTAAAGGGGAATGACCACCTACCAAATACGTACACCATAAAACCATGACTTAACAGCCCACACCCTACTCAAAAAAAACAACCCCCTCTGGTAGATAACCCACCAAACCCACTACATAAAACCTATGATTGACACTCAACATTCAGGGAAAGCCCAACCTACCATCTACGTACCCAAAAAAACCCATGACTTAACAGTCCACAGCCTACTCAAAACACAACACCTCTGATAGAAAATCCACCAAACAACTACAAAAAACCCTTTATGATTGACAATCAAAAAATTCAGGGGATGACCACCCACCCATAATACGTACCCCAAAAAAACCCCTTTACTTAACATTCCAAAACCCCTACAAAAAACACAACACCTCTGAAGAAAAACCACCTAAAAAAATACAAAAAACCTTTATAAATTGGGACCCCTCAACTTTCCCTGGATGACCACCTCCCATACATATTACACCAAAAAAACCAGGGACTTAACAGTCCACAGGCCTACTCAAAACAAACACCTCTGATAAAAAATCCACCAAAACCACTACAAAAAACCCTTATGATTGAAAACTCAAAAAATTTCATGGTTAAACCACCTACCATCATACGTACACCATAAAACCCCAGGGATTTAAAAAGCCCCCAAAAACCCCCTACTAAAAAACACAACCCCTTTGGGTTAGATAACCCACCTAACCACTACAAAAAAACCAATGTTTGACACTCAAAAATTCAGGGATGCCCACCTCCCAAATACATACGTACCCCAAAAAAACCATGACTTAACGGGTCCAAAACCCAAATCCAAAACACAACACCTCGGTAGATAATCCCCCTAACCACTACAAAAACCTTTTATTGCACTCAACATTCAGGGATGCCCACCCCCCATACATACGAAACACCATAAAACCATGACTTAACAGTCCCCAACGCCAACTAAAAACACAACACCTCTGATAGATAATCCCCCTTTAAAAACCTACAAAAAACCCAAAGGATTACACTCAACTTTTCATGGATAAACCACCCCCCAATACTTACGTACCCATAAAACCTTGATTTAAACAGTCCACACCCCCCTACTAAAAACAAACCCCTCTGATAGATAACCACCTAACCACTAAAAAAACCCAAAGATTGCCCACTCAACATTCATGGATGACCCCCTACCATACATTAGGGTACACCATAAAATCATGCCCTTAACAGTCCCCCCGGCCTCCCTCTGCACACAAAATTTTTTTTTTTTTTTCCTTAGGAAAAACACCCTCCTCCCCCCCACTCCCCCACGACAAATCCCCCCTTGAGAAACAAACCCTTTCCACCAAAAAAAACACATTCTTCATATAATCTTGTTTCAAAATAACATTTTTAAACACTGTAAAAATGGGTTTAAATAGCTAAAGCCCTAAAGTGTTTCCAAAAAATTCTTTTTTTCCCTCTAGAAAATATGAGAGTCGTTGGTCCAAAACACCCAAACTAAACTTTAGAAAAAAAGAATCGCTAGTATTTCATAGAAATTTTTGCAAATAAAAAACTAAAAAAATATGAGAAAAAATTAGGTTTTAAAAAAAAATTTAAACACAGAAAAAATTAGGTTTAAAAACAATGAACACAGAAAAAATTGGGTTTTTTAAAAAAAAATGAACACAGAAAAAATTGGGTTTTAAAAAAAACAATGAACACAAAAAAAAAATTAGGTTAAAAAAAATTAACTTTAGAAAAAGTTGGGTTAAAAAAAGGGAACATAAAAAAAAATTTAAAGGTTAGAAACCCATCGAAAAGAAAGTCTAGCAAACAACCGAAAGGTTTTTTGCTATTTTTTATTTTTCCCAAAAAGGTTTGAAAAAAATTTAACAAAAGTCAAAAAATGCCCCATTTTTTAAAGGGGGTTTTTTTTTTAAAGGGGGGGGGGGGGGGGGTTTTTTGGGGGGGGGGGGGGGGGGGGGGGGGGGGGGGGGGGGGGTTGTTTTTTTTTTTTTTGGGGGGGGGGGGGGGGGGGGGGGGGGTTTTTTTTAATAATTTTTTAGGGGGTTTAATTTTTTTTTTTAAAAATTTTTTTGGGTGTTATTTTTTTTTTTTAAAAAATTTTTTTGTGTTTTTGTTTTTTAAATAATTTTTTCTGTGTTCATTGTTTTTAAACCAAATTTTTTTTCTGTTTTAAAGGGTTTTTAACCAAAATTTTTTCTGTTTTCATTTTTTTAAACCTAATTTTTTCCCCAAAATTTTTTTTGTTTGCAAATTTCTATAAAAACTACTAGTATTCTTTTTTTTTAATTTTTTAGTTTGGGTGTTTTCGACCAACGACTTCATATTTCTAAAAAAAACAGAATTTTAGGAAAAATTTAGGTTTTTAGCTTTTAAATTTTAAAACCCATCTTACCGTGTAATAAAGTTATTTTGAAACATGAATTTTATGAAGCCAAAAGTGTTTTTATTTGGGGGATGGGGGGTTTTTCCCAAAGGGGATTTGTCTGTAGGATGAGTGGTGGGGGGGAGGGTGTGGGCCTAAGGAATTTTGTGTGCAGAGGTAGGGCGGGGGGGCTGTTAAGTCAGATTTTTATGGGGTACGTATGTATGGAGTTGGGCATCCATTAATGTTGAGTGTCAATCTTTGGTTTTTTGTAGTTTGGTTTTTGGTGGATTATCTATCAGAAGGGGTTGTGTTTTTGGGGTAGGGTGTGGCTGTTAAGTCATGGTTTTATGGTGTACGTATTTTATTTGGGGGGGTGGTCATCCCTGAATGTTTTAGTGTCAATCATAGGGTTTTTTGTAGTTTTTTAGGTGGATTATTATCAGAGGTGTTGTGGGTTTTTAGTGGGGGTGTGGACTGTTAAGTCTTTGGGGTTTTTTGGTTTAGAATTATGGTGGGTGTCAACCCTGAATTTTTTGAGTGTCAATCAAAAGGGTTTTTTTAGTGGTTAGGTGGATTATCTACCAGGGGTTTTTTTTTGAGGAGGCTTTGGATGTTAAATCATTGGTTTTATGGTGGGACGTATGTATGGTAGGTTTGGGCATCCCCTGAATGTTTTAGTGGGCAAACATATGGTTTTATGTATTTGGGTTTGGTGGGGTTATCTACAGAGGTGTTGTGTTTTTTAGTAGGGGTTTTGGACTGTTAAGTCCATGGTTTTTTGGTGTACGTTTAAAAGGTAGGGGGTCATTCCCCGAATTTTTGAGTGTCAAACATAGGGTTTTTTTTAGTGGGGTTAGGTTTGGGTTTTCTATCAAGGTGTTGTGTTTTGAGTAGGGGTGTGGACTGTTAATTTATTTGGGTTTTTTGGTGTAAAATATGTATGTAGGGGGTCCCTCCATTAAAGTTGAGTGTCAATAAAAGGTTTTTTTGTAGTTTTAGGTGGGGTTTTTCTATCAGAGGTTTTTTTGTGTTTTTAGTAGGCGTGTGGGGCTGTTAAGTCATTTGGGTTTTTTGGGTTTTACTTTTGTTTGTTTGGGGGGTCAACATGGGGAAAAGTTGAGTGGGGGGAATCATAGGTTTTATGTAGTTGTTAGGTGGATTATTATCAAAGGTTTTTTGTTTTTTTGGTAGGCGTGTGGACTGTTAAGTCATGTTTTTTTGGTGTACGTATGTATGGTAGGTGGTCCCTCCATGAATGTTTTATGTCAATCATAAATTTTTTTTAGTGGTTAAGGTGGATTTTCTACCAGAGGTGTTGTGTTTTGAGTAGGGGGTTTTTGGCTGTTTAAGTCCCTGGGTTTTTTGGTGTCGTTTTGTATGGTAAAGGGGGGTCATCCATGAATGTTGAGTGTCAATTTATAGGTTTTTTTGTAGGGGGTTAGGGGATTATATATCGAGGGGTTTGTGTTTTGATTTGGGGGTGTGGACTGTTTAAATATGGTTTTATGGTTTTATTTTGTAAGGGGAGGGGGGTCATCCATGGGAAAGTTTTAGTGTCAATATTGGTTTTTTTGTATTGGGTTTGGTGGATTATCATCAAAAGGGGGTGTTTTTTAGAGGCGTGTGGGCTGTTTAAATCATGGTTTTTTTGGTGTACGTATGTATGGTTTTGGGGGTTATCCATGAATTTTTGAGTGTCGATCATGGTTTTATTTTGGTTAAGGTTTTTTAGGGGATTTTAATATAGAAAGGTTTTTTGTGGGTTTTTTGGAGGGGGAAAAGGGTTTGGGTTGGAAACTTTTTAAATTTAAGGGTTTTTTTTGTGTTCCCCTTATTGTTTTGGTAGGGGGTCAAAACCAGGGGAAATGTTACCCCCCGGAGGAAATTTTGGTCCCAAACATGAGTCTTGTTTTTATTAGTATGTGGGTGGGTAAAAAATAAGTCCTTGTATTTACCCCGGGGTTGGGTATGTATATTGGGGATTTTGTTAGGGGAATGTTTTTTTAAGGGGGGTATTTTTTATGTTAGTATGTGGGGATATTAAGGTTTATGTGAGGGAAAAAACAAACGTTTTTCTATGTAGGGGGGGGTTTTATGGACGTCTTGTATTTTTAGTTTGGGGTTTTCCCGTCAATGTCTTAGTTTTTTTTTTTGAATGTAACTGACCTATAAAGATGTCTGGTTTTAGGGTAAATCATGAGTCTTTTCTACTGGATAGAAGGGTTATTAGTGCTTGGGGAGGTATTTTTTTATATGTATTTTGGATTGGGAAAATTTCATGAAAACTACTTTTTTTGTTACTTTATAAGGCAATTTTTGGGCTATAAAGTCCCCTCTGCCACTTAATTTCATAGAAAAAAACTGGGGGACAAACAAGGGCCTTTTTGTGTTGAATAGGAAGGTGATCTAAACCCAAGGGGTTTTTGTTTTTTCTAGGTTTTTTCATGTGGGTTTTGGGGCTTTGGGAGTGGGGTATATACATTTTCAGGGTTTGGTTTTTATTACAGCCAAAAATTTTTTACTGTTAATACCCGGTTTTTTACAACAGAGACGTTTCAAAATAACCCATTTGTTTATTTTTTTTTTAATGTGCAAAGAATCAATAGCACCAGGTTTTTTTTAAAATTTTAAGCTTTTAAAAAATGAACATTAAGAGAATTTATTCCTATTGGGGGACTTACACTTTGTCAAATGTTTGGAGTCAACTAAATACTATGTAGGTTAAACAATTAAATTTTCAAAATGTTTCATCAGTTTTTTTTTACGTTGTTTTTTGCTCAAATTAAAATTTTTAAAGGTTCTATAAGAGTTTTTTAAAGAAATTTTTTTAATTTTTTGGGTTTAATATCTTTTTATGACACTGCATTTTAATTTCTTTTAGGGAATTTATAAATTTTTGTACACAAAATTTTTTATTTATGTGCATTTTTAAATTAACTTTAAGGGGGTTTGGGAAAAGTACTATGTTGGTAGTTTTTTCCTTTATTTTGAACAATGTTTAAAAACATTTTTTGTGTAAAATGACTTTTTTTTTTTCTGAAATTTGTATGTATCTTTTATTTTTTTTTACTTTTGGATGGAATTTAGTTTTTTTGTTAGAATGTTTTTTAAAAAATGACAGTTTTTTTTGAAATAAAATCAAAAATTATTTGGGTTTTGGGGTTTCCCTGGGGATATATCAAAGGGTCCAGCAGCCCCTTTTTTGGGTTTGTAACAAAGACTACATTTTATTTAAAAACCCCATACCTTTACGATTAACCCTCTCAAATACCCGTAAATAGTTTTATTGGGTATGGGGTATATAAAAAATTTTGAGGAATTAACTTGTGTTTGAGGGTTTTTACACTTCATTTATCATGTGGGTTTTTTGGGTAAAATAATTGTTATTTTTTTAAATTAAAGGTTTGGGTTAAAATACAATAAATTTTGGGTTTTAAATGCTATACATAATGTTTAAAATCCCCACCTAAAAAATATAAAAACCCTTTTGAAAATACGGTATAATTTGATGTTGATCTCCATTATTACACATGTAATGTTTTAGCATTTTTATTAAAAATTTTGGAAATTTTTCAACAAAACAAATTGATTTTTAAAATTTGTTAAAAATTAAGTTTTTCTCGTAATAAAATTTTTTTAAAGCACAAATTTTTGTTTAAAAAGGGTTTTTGTATTACGTATGATTTAAATTTGGGAATAAAAAAGAATATCAATTTATTTTAATGAATAAAAAACGGGTTTGTGTGTAAATAAAATTTTTATTGCTCTCTTTTTTTTAAAATACGGGGGCTATAAAAACAATAATTTTTTTGTTTTTTTTTAATAATAGACGAAATATGGGAAGGTTGCCGGGGCATTCGTTTTAAAAATTTTTCAATTGGTTTTGGGTTTTTGTAAAAACTTTATATTTGAAACCCAAAAACTTTATATTTTAATAGGAAAAAAAATATAAAACTGACCTCAGACTGATATACAAAAACTTTACCCCTTGGGTTAGCATTGGTTTTAAAAAACAGGGAGAGTGTCCATGCGGTTTTCCAAAAAAATAGCAATCAATATAACACTGACCTCAAAGGGGCAGTTGTGTTTTTGCTTGGGGAAACCTTTGGGCTGCCATGATTTTTTTTTTGGGGGGGGGGGGGGGGGCTTTTTTTAATTTCAGTTTTTGGGTAGTTTTTGGGTTTGGTATGAGGGCTCCCTTTTTTTGGGGCGTTAAGCTAGCGTATTAGGTTTAGAGGTTTTCAGGTTTTTACAAAGGTATCCAAAAAAGTGGGGTGGTAGTTTAAGGGAAAGGAAAGTTTAACCCGTGTATTTAATATAAAATAAAAAATTAAAATTTAAAAAGGATAGGATAACAGTGTATTAAAAATTAAAAACGATTAAATTTTTAAAAAATTGGCCCTTTTATTTTTTAATAAATTTAAAAAAAATTAAAAAAAGTTATTTTCGGTTGCCTAGAGTGTTAAGTAGGGGCTGAGGATGTTTTAAGATTCGAAAATAGGTAACAGTGTAGGAAAACCTTGGATATTTCCCAAAAAACAAGGCGTTAAAAGTTATTGTGTATTTGGGTTTCAATTTTAGAAAAAATTTAAAAATGTAATCAGAGGGGTGGCATTTGGGTTTGCGCCAACCCGCAACAAAGTTAAAAGAAGGTAGCCCAAAGGTTTTCCGGAAGTTTCACGAAAGCATTTTATTTTATAAATTTGTAAATGGTCACTATCTTTTGCATTTTTTTATAGTATAGATGGGAAGAGGGGCAAATTTTTTTTTAGTAAAAAACGTGGGAATTTGGAAAGGGGGGAATTTTTCCCACGGGGAAAATTCCCCCTTCCCAAAAGGGGTTTATGTTCCCAAAGGATGCGCTAAATTTTGCCACCAGGTGCGCTCGATCGGGGCGAAAATAGAGTATATGGAGTAGTGTAAAGGAATATTAATTTGTTATTGTTTGTATATATGAGTAAGGGAACAAGGGGGGCATGCGCGCCTGACCAGCAGCCCACGCGTTAAACTAGGTAAAGTGTACGAAAGGGAGCCGCGGGGCGCCGGGGAAATACCCCAAGGGAAAAAACCCGCCCTCTTGGATCCCGGTTTTCATCTTTTTTCATTTATTATAGTGTAAAATCCGCCAATTGGAAAAAGGGGAAAAGGGAATTTTGGGGAAAGGGGAATTTTTCCCCCGGGGTTGTGAGTTGTTTTTGGGAGGGGAAAAACCCAAAAATTGGACAAAAAAAAAATTTCATTTTAAAAAAGTTTTAAAAATGGAAAAAAAAAGGGCCCTATTGGACAAAAAAAATCCCTTTTATATAGTTAAAATGGAAAAAAATGCCATATTGGGCAAAAAAAGGGATTTTTTATAGGGTTTTTAAAAAAAGGAAAAAAAGGGCGCCAAATTGGACAAAAAAATGCAAAATTTTTTATAGTTTTAAAAACGGAAAAAAAAAATTAGGTTAACAGTGGGAATTTTTTTTAGTATGATGGTTTGGGGGGTTTTGGGGGGAAAAACGGGAATTTTGGGGGGTTCCCCCGGAAAAACGTTGGGGGAAAATTTTGGGGGGAAATTTGAGGGGTTTTAAAATTAAAAAATTGGGGGTTAAAAAAATTTGGGGGGAAATGGGGGCCGCCAAAACTTGGATCCGGTTTCCCGGCCCCCCATCTTGGGGAATTTGGGGGGGAAAATTTTAGGGGGAAAAGGGGTGGGGAAAATTGGGGATTTTTAGGGGAAATGTGTTGGAAAAAAGTGGGGAAATTTGAGGGAAATTTGGGGGTAATTTGGGGGAAAAAGTGAGGGGGAAATTGGGGAAATTTTTGGGGAAAAAAATTTAGGGGAAATTTTGGGAAATTTTAGGGTTATTTGGGGGTTAAATTTTGGGGGAAAAATTTGGGGGAAATTTGGGAAATTTTTTGGGGAAATTTTAGGGAAAATTTTAGGGGGGAGGGGGGGGGTTGGGACCCCCTGCCCGCCCTCTTTTGGGGGCCAAAAAGGGCAAAAAATGAGTCTGTTTCGCTCACCAATGTATAATACTGGGGCCTAGAACCTTAAATTTTTTTCTACTAGTTTCAATTTTTGATATAAATTTTTGGGTTTAAAATTTTGCGATTTTGTTTAAACAATCTTGTGATCTTTGAGTTTTAGGGGTTTCGTTTTTTTGTTTTTAATCCCAACTTTGAGTTTTTTAAACTTGCGTCTTTGGGGGGGTTTTAATCTTTTTAAAACTTTGAATTTCAATCTTTTCGATTTTTTAGTTTAAATCTTTTCAATCAAAGAGTTTCAATCTTGCGATCTTTGGTTTCAATCTTGGTACTTTGGTTTCGATCTTGCGACCCCTTTTTAGTTTCAATTTTGCGACCTTTTAAATTTCAATCTTGCCTCCTTTTAGTTTCCCAAACTTCATCTTTGGTTTTTTAAACTTGCGATCTTTTAAATTTTAATCCCTTTCAACTTTGAGTTTTAAAGGTTGCTAATCTTTGGTTTTAATCTTGCGATCTTTAAGGGTTTTAATTTTTTCGATTTTTTTGAGTATCAATCTTGCGATCTTTGATTTCAAACTTTTAGATATTTTTTAGTTTTAAAACATTCATCTTTGTAAAATCAATCTTTTCGATCTTTGGGGTTTCAGTCTTGCGATCTTTGAGTTTCAAACTTTCGTTTTTTGAGTTTTTTAATTTTTTCCATCTTTTTTGGGGTTTCAAAATTTTCGATCTGTGATTTTCAATCTTTCGATCTTTGAGTTTTCAATCTTGCGGGTCTTTGATTTTTAATCTTAAAATTTTTTACTTTAAATCTTTTCAATCTTTGAGTGTTTAATCTTGCGATCCCCGTTTAGTTTAAAATTTTTGCGATCTTTGAGTTTTTTAAACTTGCGATCTTTGGTTTCGAACTTTTCGATTTTTTGAGTTTCAATCTTGCGATCCTTTTTAAATTTAACTTGCCAAACTTTGAGTTTCAATCTTTTCGATCATTGATTTTTTTTAATCTTGCGGGTCTTTGAGTTTTTTTTTAATCTTGCAATCTTTTAGTTTTTAATTTGCTATCTTTGAGTTTAACCCGTGATCTTTGAATTTTCAATCTTTCGATTTGAGTTTTAATCTTGCAATTTTGGGTTTTTAAACATGCAATTTTTTGAGTTTCAATTTTTTCCCCTGTTTTTAGTTTCAAAAAAAATTTCGATCTTTGAGATTCAGTCTTGCCCCTCTTTGAGTTTTAATCTTTTCAAATCTTTGAGTTTCAATCTTGCCAAATTTTTTTAAATTTTTAAACTTGCGATCTTTTTAGTTCAAAATTTTAAAACTTTGAGTTTTTATTCATGCGATCTTTGAATTTTTAAAACTTGCGATCTTTTTATTTTTAATCTTGCTATCTTTGATTTTAACCCTTTCGATCTTTGAATTTTAAAAGGGTTTCGATCTTTGAGTTTTTTAAACTTTTTATCTTTAATTTTCAATCTTGCCATCTTTGAGTTTCAATCTTGCGATCTTTGAGTTTTAATCTTGCGATCTTTGAGTTTCAATCTTGCAATCTTTGAGTTTTAATCTTGCTATCTTTGAGTTTTATTCTTGCGATCTTTGAGTATCAATCTTGCGATCTTTGAGTTTCAATCTTAAGATATTTGAGTTTCAATCATGCGATCTTTGTGTATCAATCTTGCGATCTTTGTGTTTCAGTCTTGCGATCTTTGAGTTTCAATCTTGCGATCTTAGAGTTTCAATTTTGCCATCTTTGAGTTTCAAAATTGCGATCTTTGAGTTTCAATCTTGCGATCTTTGAGTTTTAATCTTGCGATCTTTGAGTTTCAATCTTGATATATTTGAGTTTCAATTATGCGATCTTTGTGTATCAATCTTGCGATCTTTGAGTTTCAGGCTTGGGATTTTTTAGTTTCAATCTTACCATCTTTGAGTTTTAATCTTGCGATCTTTGAGTTTCAATCTGGCGATCATTGAATTTCAATCTTGCGATTTTTTAGTTTAAATCTTGCAATCATTGAGTTTCAATCTTGCGATCTTTGAGTTTAATTCTTGCGATCTTTGAGTTTCAATCTTGCGTACTTTGAGTTTCGATCTTGCGATCTTTGAGTTTAAATCTTGCGATCTTTGAGTTTAAATCTTGCGATCTTTGAGTTTCAATCTTGAGATATTTGAGTTTCTATTATGCGATCTTTGTGTATCTATCTTGCGATCTTTGAGTTTCAGGCTTGCGATTTTTTAGTTTTAATCCTGCCATCTTTGAGTTTCAATCTTGCGATCTTTGAGTTTCAATCTTGCGATCTTTGAATTTCAATCTTGCGATTTTTGAGTTTAAATCTTGCAATCTTTGAGCTTCAATCTTCCGATCTTTGAGTTTAATTCTTGCGATCTTTGAGTTTCAATCTTGCGATCTTTGAGTTTCGATCTTGCGATCTTTGAGTTTCAATCTTCCGATCTTTAATTTTCAATCTTGCCATCTTTGAGTTTTAATCTTGCGATCTTTGAGTATTAATCTTGCGATCTTTGAGTTTCAATCTTGCAATCTTTGAGTTTTAATCTTGCTATCTTTGAGTTTTAATCTTGCGAACTTTGAGTATCAATCTTGCGATCTTTGAGTTTCAATCTTGAGATATTTGAGTTTCAATCATGCGATCTTTGTGTATCAATCTTGCGATCTTTGAGTTTCAGTCTTGCGATCTTTGAGTTTCAATCTTGCGATCTTTGGGTTTCAATGTTGCGATCTTTGAGTTTCAAAATTGCGATCTTTGAGTTTCAATCTTGCGATCTTTGAGTTTCAATCTTGCGATCTTTGAGTTTCAATCTTGATATATTTGAGTTTCAATTATGCGATCTTTGTGTATCAATCTGCTTTGA
>JAQJVL010005480.1:0-35091 GCA_035578905.1 Stictocephala bisonia | reverse complement strand
ATTCGCCGTTCTAGAGTTTCAGCAGCGTGTGGTTAGACTGCAATACAATTCTAACCTTCAAAATTACGTGACTTCTTATATTAGGAGTTTACTCACTTAATAGTCACAAAAAGTCCAGAAACGTTTCTAGGAACACACACAATATCCCTGGAAGTGTCACAAAGTTAAGTAAATATAAGGTACGTCTGAGGAACAATAATAAAACTTTAAAAACACACCGGAACGAGCCCAACACGACTTATCTGTAGCGAGGCTTCCCCCTCTCCCAAACAAAGTAGCTACCAAACAAAGTAAAAAAAGCTTTAAAGTTATATAACTGGTTGAGTTCCTATCAATTGTTGGATTGTCACCTACTCAGTTGGCAAGCTGTTTAGTGGTTTATATAACTGGTCGAGTTCCTATGAATTGTTGGACTGTCACCTACTCAGTTGGCAAGCTGTTTAGTGGTTTATATAACTGGTTGAGTTCCTATCAATGTTGGATTGTCACCTTCTCAGTTGGCAAGCTGTTTAGTGGTTTATACATTGATTACTTCGCAACACTTAATGTATAGTTTTAAACATAACAATAAGTTTTACCTGTAAGGAACGAGTAGGAGGCCTTGTACCCGACAGAAGATCCGCCGTTGGCGTAGAAGCGCACCAGCAGGGAGGGTCCGGAGGAGATGATGACTGGAGGCCGGAACAAAGCCCCACTACTCACTTCCAAGCGCTGGCCGTTCCAGTCGTAGAACTGTTCAGATGACAGTAACAATTATTATTAACGTGATGACTATTAATTAACGACTATTTACAAGCATAGACTGCAATCGTATATGGCCTTATCGTTAAAGATTCCCTCTGATCTTTAGTACATTTTCTCAGTAAAAAAGGCAATTATAATATCTACATCATTATAAATAATAAATAAATGTTAAATAGTATTGGGCCAAAGATTGATCCTTGTGACACAGAAATTGCTTTCCAGTTAGAGGTGATTTCACCATTTTAATATGTTTACTATGAGCTTTCTTCTAATAAGACCTGATTATTTTATCCATGGCAATGCCATTTCTGAAAAATATAGTTTTGTTATGTAGCCAAAAGAATATTATGAACCATGCAATCAATATACTCAGACAGGTTTCAGGCAACTGCATTGATTCTACGACCTATCCAAGGCGCAAGATAACAGGTTTACAATGCAGCAAAATATTTCATGCTATCCGAAATCCAAATTGATTGTGCAAGAAAATATAGATATTACCAAAAAGATTTTATTTGAGAGCAAAAATCAGTTTCAAATGTGTTTGACAGTGTGGGCAACATTGAAACAGGTCTGTAATTTAATTTATGTTTCATCGTCAATTTAGAAAATCGCACATTAGAGACATGTGTATTAATTGTGAAACTCCAATGGTTGGGTTTACTATAAAAATGTAGTAATGCATATTATATTTATGATTTATTCTTAGATGGTCAAACAATGATACAAATACATGCATAAACACCTCTCACTTCCACATCATCCTTCTGAAGCTAGAATTTTGCAGATAAGAGGTATCGACATGGACTGCTTTCAGTTTTATGCAGTAACTTTTTCAAATTATAAGCCTATTTTAAATAATAAATAATGTATTGATTGCTTTTGTTAAAAATCAAATATTGCTATCTAGTTCTAAAAATGTAACTTGTTCTAAACTGTCGTACCTCCATGATGGACACTCCGGCCAGTTGAAAGTCATTGAACAGCAGCCTCACCCTACAGCCTGCACTGGCATCGGTTTGACAAGTGATAATATATTCTGCTCCTAGGTCCCGAGGGTACTGACTGGGAAAGAACGGGGATGTGATGACACCTCCCACACTAAAGTTGCCCCCCTTCATTGTTCCAGCACCGGGCTTTCCCACTATCACTTGCCTGTTCCCTGGACAAAATAATCAAGTCAGACGACTGTTCAATATATTCTTCTCCTAGATCCCGAGGGTACTGGTTGGGTGAGAACGGTGATGACACCTCCCACACCTGATTTCCCCACTATCAACCTGGCACCGAGGAGCCAGATTGTTTCCTGGATAAATACTCCTTACAAAGACATCTGTTCAATGGTATAGTTTTTTGAAAAATCATTTAATCAGTCATTGTAATAATCTTCATTTAAAATAATAGTTGACTGCCCTATAACAATCATTTACAAAGGGTTCGTGTTTTCTATTTGTAAACGTTTAAGTACGGAGTCAGAATATCTCACGTATTTTACCGAAGGAAAAAGAAAAAAAACCAGATAGATCACAGATTTGACTTTTGAATGTCTAGTGCAAGCTCCGTTATGTCAGAAATAAACTTTTGTATTTGTGACAATACCTCACTAATGTTTTCTTTAATTTTTACAGAGTTCAAATAAATCAAGCATGCAATTCTCAAGGAACAATTGAATATCAACACCCCTTATTGATTTGGATACTATATTTAATAAAAATGTCAACAAATGTGTTTATTGTATCCTCTCTTATTTTGACTTCCACATTTAAGGATTCTGAACAATTAAACAAAAATTAATTAAATTAAGTAAAGTTGTAAATAAATTATGATGAAGTAAGTAATAAAAATGAAGGCAATATACAAATACATTTAATATAATAAGCCTTATCTTCGGCTAGTTCGTCCAGCTTTTTTATTAAACACTAAATGAATGGGAAACACACTAACTTAGACTCATGCGACTACTCAAGAACTATTTCTTTGTTGGCGGATGACAACACCATCCTTTTACAAATAAACTGTTGCTAATTGATAGTCAGTATAAAACCTTCTCAGATATTTTTATAAATAAAAAGTATTACTATTTATAGTTCTTACTTGTTAACAGGTTGAGGAAATATTTGTCAAATGTTTATTATTATAGAAAGTATACTTGCTTAAATTATTATTGGTTAAGGTACGTATTAAAACATCTTTCATTATTTATTAATACATTATTACAGAAAAAATGATATTTTAATATCCTTAACAATGATGGTTCTCTAACAATTGTACTCTGGCATATTTAGGTTGAATCTACGACAAAACCGCGCGTCATACCTAGCTAGAGGTGGTCATAAACAATTATCGTTGGGGGTGCGACAAAATACCCCTCCTCACTACCCGATCTACCCAGTTCTACCTGTCACCTACCTGCTATTAAAGCTCAGACGAAAGCTCTGGTGAAGTTGTGATATACTGCTTAAGTGCCACTTATATTGTAGTTTTGTTCAATAAAATTAAATAAAACCTATAAGTAAATTTTTAATCTGCATATTTTGCAATTCAACAATAATAAATTGTACATACCTTAAACCACCATCCAAGTTACAAGTAATTTGAGTCGTTGCTGAGCTAGCAGTAGCGAAAAGGATTTATGGAGAAGAAACATGAATATACACGACCGATTACACAACAAAAACTGTATAAAACTCAACTTTGCTAAACGTAAACATCAAAACATGGATTTTTTACTTACTATTTTTTACATTTGACTGTCTAGATCACCTATACAAATTTACGTAGAGGTTTTATTTCATTGTATTGTACAACACTCCAAAATAAATATTGTAGTCAACATTTTTTACACAACATTAAAAAATATGGCAAACAATGCTAAACGTAAACACAACATAAATAATCACAAATATAACCTAATCATAACTTACTTTTAACGTAGGGTTTCCTAGAAATGACGGGTAGCTGATGCAGTATATTGAGTATTGAGTTATGTTTATGTTTCCGAATAAATATTTAGTTTATTAATCGGTTCGATTTATTACTATATGCTATTTACATATTTAGTAAAAATTATGAAAAATAAAAACTACGAGCTATATGTTATTTACATTTAGCACTGAATACACCGTGTTATTTACAAACACTGAATACACCCTAGTATTAACTAATAAAATCAAACGCAAAATGTAATCATAAATTGAATCTTTATTTTCGTTAGTTAATACTTGTAGTAGAATCACAAATGTTATATTTGTTGCAACGGTTTCCCGTGAAGTATAGGGTAGAAAATTATTGTGGCAATTTTTTACATTTCCATAATTTACTATAAAAGATGTTCCATTAGAATAGAGGTTAACATTATTGAATATTTCCGTTGTACAAGTTCAGCCAAAATCTATTCTACACTAGAGTATATTTTATTAAGACTATACATATTCATAAACTGTAATTCGTGAAATTAATAATAAAACTAGTGGTGCGCTAGTTTCAAGCTTCTCTTGTAAAACAACTCGTGGGGGTACGACATTCTAGCGCGTCGAACCATGCGCGCTTTAGTCGCACTTAGGTGATTTTCTCTCTGACCGGTTGACAGATTTTTTAAACGCGCAACATTGTCGTTCTCCCATTTAAGTTGGTGCCAGAGAACAAAAGATAAGACAACATTCTTATGTGAAATGTGTAGATCTACGAATCATTCACAAAAGACGTCTTTTGTGGTTTCTCTAAATCAATGCACAATATATTAATAAAGTTTACCTAATATAGTGTATACTAGCATTAAAATGTAGGTAAACCTAACCTACATTTAGGTAGGCCTAAGCATGGTATACAGTACATTGTGGGCTTTTGTGCGCCTTTTTCCATATTTAGCCTTAACTAAACTTATTACTGAACATAAATATTTACAATCGCTATTTCTTACGTTCTGAAGAGTACTCTAGCGTGAAGGCGTGTTGGTGAGGCTGGCTGAACAGCAGGGCCAAGACGAGGGTACGTGTCTGCGAGCGGAAGGTCGGTGAGCTGGAGGACGATGGGAAGTGGCCACAGAAGGGAGTCCCGGAGACGTCGTCGTAAGGAGGTTCTGAGAGCCATAGATAGTCGCAGCGACAGGGGGTGTCCATGAGGCTTCCGCCACATTGGGGAGACAAGTAGAGGTGACGGAACCTGACCACGATGACACAGGAGGGGCAGGTGACTACCTCCAGACTGCACTGCTCATGGGACTGGAGGGTTCCTGACTGCTGGACAACATCAACATTTATGATGGAAGCGTGTCAATTCATGTACAATTACATGTAATTTTACTGACCATGTTCCAAAACTAAGACTATCCTGCCAAGAAAGATAGAATTTGAATACCGAATTTTTAGTGAATCGTAATTTTTTCAACGAAGAATTAAGTTGGCTAAAATTATTTACATATATTGTGATGATATTTTAGTACGTTTATGAGTGGATGGTTGGGTCAATACCGTGAGTTGTTTGTGTTGCAAAGAGGTGGCTGTAAGGATTTGTGTTAGGCCCATGATATTTTGGTGAGTTTTTTTACAGAAGCTCACTGCACCTTCGTTGTTAGCTGACAACAGTGCTATGTTTTTAAATATAGTTAATTTTTAATTTATCGGCTGGTAATTGGAATATTTAAATGTAAACTATTTATTTTTGGCTGTATATTTTAAGGGTGATCGAAACCCCTGTTTCTATTTGAGACCAATTTTAACCTCTCTAGCGTATAGGGAATAAAGAACGTTTGTTACCTGAGTAAAGGCTTGCCTTTAATATTTTAAAATTAAAACTAAAAACACAAATATTTAGTATTGGTTTTGATCATTGGTTTTTTAGTTTTGAATTATTGAAAATTTTATTCTTATAGAGTAAAATGATTCTTTTATGGATATTTTTTACTCTAGGTATGGATATCGAAAAATTCTTCAAGATACAAAATCTGAATTCTCCCAACATGTCAAGTTAGTTGGGTGTAGGCTGCACATGTTGAGTTGGTAGCACTTCATAACCGACCTGGTGGGACTTGGATGTTCCAGACACGTTCTTAGCCGTGAGGACTCCCCGCTCTCCTTGCTCCAGGTACAGCCTGCGGCCGTTGTGGGAGCCACAGATGTCGTCCTGATGTATGGCTACCAGCTGCCTCAGCTCCAGCCACAGCAGCAGCAGCCATACCACTGCAAATAACACACACTTGCCATCGTTTTCTGTATGTATCATGGAAGCAGTACATCTTACAACAACAAATTTATTCACTGTCACCAAAGAAAGCAATGGGGTTTTACACTACTATGCGTGGTGAACACTGTTGGTTACTTCGTACCTCCTGAGTGTTAAACGTATTAAAACTACCCTCATTCCCCTTGTATCCAGGAAGAATGACGAATACTTATTTCAAATATCTAAAATGACAAACTAATTAAAAAAAATATATATATTTATAAATATATATATATTTAAATATATATAAGTATATATATTTAACGGGTGCAAAGAACTCTTATCGAACTTTCATAGCATGTTACGAGCTCACAGTCATTCTTGAAGAGCCTCCGAATGCACAACACGTTTATTACTACTTGCTTCGAACACACGGCTATGTCCGACAGTTCCGACAGTGGGTGTAGTGCTGCTGGGTAGACCACCATTACGGTGGCTGGATATTCCATAAGGAAGTTTATCGTATAGTGGAAAATGAATTCTATGGTCACCAGATATCATACTGATATGGAGAAATAACTAAAATAGATTGCCCTAATAATCTGCATTGTCTGTATTACTGATATGCAAGTAATCGAATGTTTGACAACTAAACAAATATTTTAATCGAACGTAGCTATAAACTTAATTCAATGTGAATTAAAATTATGATTTAACATAAATATTCCGTGTTGGAATAGAAGACTTTTAATGTAGATAGTCAAGATTGCAGATGTTGATTTGTGTTTTCTTGTAAACATACAAATGAAAGTGGTCAAATGTCAGTCAGTAACGTTGATACTCCTTTAAGGCGAGTCAGGCCTACCATACACGGAACGATTGGTTGGACGATTTGGTCTGAACAGTTCGAATCGTCAGATCGATTGTTACGTGAGTGGGTAAATCGTTCAGACGAATCGTTGATCGGAGAACTGATGGGATTTTCATCAGCCGCCGTCCAACCAACGCCGGTCTGACGATGAAACTGATGTGAGTGGGGGTATCGTCCGACCGACGATGAATGAATGGTGCCACCAAGGACAATAATTCCAGGTAAGTTGGTTCATCCATCCGTAGGTAATTTTTCCAGTCTTTAGGGTATAACCTCAATTCTTCCAATAAATTGACATCATTGTATGATTTTCTGTCAAGCCAATCCTTGCGCCAACAGCTTCTTTTCTTCTTCTTCTTTTTCGCACACATCGCAATTACAGCATAAGCCATTAGATCCTCTGATGACAACATAGCAAATTCACACAAAGCAACAAAACACAGAAAATTTTTAACCAAACCACTACCATCGACCCTCCACGGACCAAAGCACTCTGGCGACTAATCGTTACATGTGTGGAGAACAATCGCCAACAGATGAAACTGAAACGATCGTTCGGCCGACTTTTATCGTCCAACCAATCGTTCCGTGTATGGTAGGCCTCACATGTTGGTTCGCCTCATACCTTGATCCCTTTGGGAAAGATAAGGTTTATGGCATAGTTAGGCCCAGTTATGTAACTCAAGCTACGGTGTGTGGGCTTGTTCACGTCTTTTACTACAGATGACAAAAAATAATATGCTTGCATTGTCCCTCAATGTTTACTCAAATGTTCTCCTTCAAAATGATTCAATATGTTTTTTTTTTTTTTTTTTCAGTATTCATCTTCTTTTTAACTTTCTAATCAATAATGTCTTAAATTTTGAATTTGTTTGTTGCTGTCTTGAATTTCGAGGTTGTTATCTTATAACTAAAATAATAACCTCTGAAGTATTGAGATATTTTATAATGTATTTTTTTATATTACAATTTTTAAATAAACTAATTTTAATATTAAAACCGTATGGATTAGTTTGAGTGCTGTACATTCCTGTTATCTTCATTGACAATTATCTTAGACGATTTTTGTTTATTTGTTTTTCTATACAGGGTTGGGCAAAAGTCTAGAATATATTTATTAATTTTAAAACTATTGAAAGGAATATATGAAAATTTTTAGATATCTACATGTCCCTATAAAACATTTAGACATATTTTACTGTTTTTCACATAGTCAGGGGATGGCCCGTAAAGGAAGTCTTAAAAATTTTAAATGTAAGTCTACCTCGAATTATACCTCATTTTAAAGGTCTTTTTTGTAAAAAATAAAAAAAAAGAGTACCAACCTCAGGTCAAAAGGATGTTCACTATAAAACAGTACAATTATATTAATAATGTTATATAAAAAAGTATTATAGTAACTTTATTTGACTATTTTTAGGGTAAACCTACTTACAAAAGAGTTTTGATAATTTCTCTTATTTAAATTTTTGTTAAATAACATATTTATTTGTATAACGCAGTTTTTCATTATGTTTACTAACAATCAACAACATACTCAGCAACAGGGACCTCAAACTGTTAAATAGCCGTATGACTAAGAAGAATTAGTAATATGACATTAAGTTCTTTGGGTGGCTGTATTTTATGACTGATCCATCCTTTTGACCTCAGATTTGCACTTTTGTATTGTACAAACAAAGACCTATAAAATGGTATAACTCGAGGTAGGCTTACTTTGAAAATTTGTAAGACTTCCTTCATGGGCCATCCTATGACTATGAGGAAAACAAGTAAAATGTGTCTAAATGTTTTGTACGTAACAACAAAGTTCCATTACATTTCTTTCAATGGTTTTAAAATTAATAAATATATTCCAGACTTTTGTCCAACCCATATTCTATGTGCATATAAAGGTTCAACATTCAACCAATGTAAAATAACACATAAACCAAGTTAACATGTAGGCCTATACTGTACATGGGAATGTAATAGTTAATCTCTCGAGCAGTATTACCACAGTACAATTATAATTAATTACGAGATTCGTTGAACAAAATGTAGGAACTAGTTCAAACAATATTTTTTATTAGAAAATTGGCCAGAATCCGACAGAAAAAAAGAACAGGAATTCGAGGTGAAATAAATATTTCATTCTTAATAAGAAAACCAGTTCGAGCACAAAGAGAGTCCCATTCATCAAAAATGTACTTCGCCTCATAAGTGAAAAACAATAATGTAAAGTTTATTTTATTCAGGAACATGCCCATTCATCGTTCCGTTTTGGCAATGTATTTCAATTACAACATAATAACCATTTAAATTCAAAAACTGTTTGTTTAGCCCCTGAACTGTTTTAAGATTATATAAAAATAAAAATAAATTACCTCTGTCAACAGTTCAAATATATTATAATGAGTATGACGATCGTTTCAACATTAAAATGTCATCTTCAGATATACAGTAAATAAAGGTTATAAACAAAAATTTTATAAATATAGAAAGATGTGTTTGTCTTGATAATTAAGTTATTCCAGGTGTAGTGGTGTTATCAGCTGGCCTTTGTTTTCTTGGTGTTGTTTTTTGACTTAAAATACTATTAAAAATAAAATGGGATTTAAACTGTAATTTATCATTTAAAATATTTTCATTGTGGTTTTTTTGAGTATGTGCTTTATATATTTCGTATTCTTCAAGAGTATCTAGTTTATTTCCTTTTTTGCATGTATGTAGAATTTGTAGGCCTGTATTTAGATCACTAATATCATGGTTTTTGTCAACCAGATGCTGGGCGAATGTTGATTTTTGTTTGTCTGTTTTTGGATTAGGATGGTGTTCTTTATATCTTGCTTTGAATGAACGCCCTGTTTTTCCAATATAAATGCTTGGACAACTAGCACATTTAATTTTATATACACCTGATTTGTCACCTTTTTCAATATTCTTTTTGGTGTTATTTAATTGATTGAGGGTCTTATTATTTGTTTTGAAAGCTAGTTCAATTCCATGTTTTTTCAATTCTTTTGATAAAGTATGTTGTATAGTGTGTGAGTATTCTATACATACATATTTTTTCTTATGTGGCTCTGTATTAATTTGTTTTTGTCTATTTCTTTGTTTTGTTATGAGCCTGTCAACCATATTGGATTCATATCCGTTTGACTGAGCGATGTGTTTAATTATGTTTAGTTCTTTCTCATAATTATTGTGTGATAGGGGGACATTTAACATTCTGTATATCATATTGTTGTATGCTGCATACTTTTGTGATTGAGAGTAGTAGGAAACTAGGGCCGCTGGCTCAATTGATGACTTCCGGTTGTCAAAAATTTAAAGAAAAGTTGGCCTGCGTCATATTAGAGTGTGACGTGGCTGAGGACGTCACGGGGACGTGAATTGGTGACGTCACGATTTAAAGTTCAAGGTCATCCAAAGTAAGTTTTAAAAAAGAGATCTTGTACGAATTATTGTTTTTGTTACAATACTATTTTTGTTGTTGATTACAAAAAATTGGTTACTCAAAAACGAATACGATTCGTACAAGATCTGTATTTGTTTTGAAGAACAAAACTTTGTAATCAACAACAAATAGTATTGTAACGAAAATAATAATTCGTACAAGATCTGTGTGTGTGTGTGTGTGGGAAATATTGTAGTGAGGAAATTTTTGTAAGGGAATTTTTTAGGTTGGCAACACTGGAAACAATAAATACGTAATAATGTTTTTGTAATGTTCAAATTTTGTTTCTCTCTTCTTCTACTACTACTACTTCAGTCCCTCTTCTCATCGATGTTGTTTGTGGTGGTACATATTCCAAGTCTGAACGATAGTTGTTGTTGCTATTCGTTGTTGCAAACACTTCATTGTTTTCTTAATCTCCAATTAGTGATAGCAAAATTGCTTCAATATCTGAAGATGTAGTGCTACTCACCTCTTGTACTTGAATTTCCCGTTCATCTATATCTGGTGCATGAGAAATGTTATTTGTGTTATAGTGTGTTGATGAAGAAACTGTATCATCTTGTACTGGAGAGTCCATTTATTTCTTCTTGTTGTTGTTGTAATAGGAGCGAGAGGTGCACTGTTCGACAGCCGGATGCGAAGTGATGTAGCGCCAGCACGTCCGCTAGGGACTCGGTGTCTCCCCCACCACTACTACTTTACCCCCACTACTTCACCCCCACCACTCAACTTTGTCCTCCTCTATTCAGAAACGGGTTCGCCTTTTATCTTCATCATCAGAGTGTTGTATAAATCTTCACCGCACTCTGCAGGTCCAATGTTTTCTAACAAGCGGGTAAATGTTCTTTCTTCAAATTTGATAAAGCATTCTATGAAATGCTTACCAAACCGTAGAGGTAATTTCGATGAACACTTCAACTGCTGTTTCCTCTTCTCTACAGATAGCGCTATGTGCTCCATCAATTTAAGTTTGTACTTGTAGTCATGACAACTCCATGTCGGATTAGCACGTTTCAACTCGGTCAAGACCATCAATAAGTCTGTGTTCATGTTCACGCAGAGCCTGACGAGATGATACTGACTTAAAACACACAAGAACAACAAAGTTAAATAAAATGAAGTTGTGGTGGGGGTAAACAATAAAAAGAAGTTAAACTCCGTGTTCAGTTCCAAAAACTCAAACAGCAGAAATTTTACAAGTCCAAAATATAGGTCAAGGTCACCGAAATTGGTTTTTAAAAAAACCAACACGGCAGTATCTTATTTCATATACTGCCGTGTTGGTTTAATTTTTTTTATTTTTTTTTTATTTTGTTTTTTATTTACAACAACTATTTACAACAACTATTTACAATTGACTAGAATAACTACAATACAAACAAATTGATTTTATAAAATCCATCATTCGTGCGAGACGTGCAGAGTGAGTTCTGTAGAGTTGTTTCCACTTGATCCATGGGACACCAGATACAAGGATCCAGGTTGAATGTTCCGCAAATCCACATTCATCAGTAGATGAACAAATCGTTTCGGTAGAAACACTTGAAATTTTGCTTCATCGCCTTGTGTGAAGGGGGCTTCGCTGAGTGAAACCAAAACCGCTTCCCCGTGTGTTGTTTCCATCTTCCTTAGGTTGTGTACTATGTAGTGCCGGTTTTCTTTTAGCTCTGAACATTTCTTTGTAAATAGAACGTTGGATTTCGATTGTGTGTTGAATATTTCAACTAGTGCTTGAAGAGACTGCTTCTGCGGTGGTGTTGTCATCTTTGTAGTCGCTGCTGTGTTCTGATATGTTGCCTCCTCGGAGTCTGTCATAACAGTGGTGCTGCGGACGAACCACCACCGGACATTTATACCCTCCGGTACCCCCACCACCGACACCATCACATATGTTTCCAGCCTTCAAGTAACTCGCTAAACGGTACGCGTTGCGTATAGCACACTCTGATAGTCCATGTTTAGGATTGTTAGTATTTACACAAATATGACCTTGTTGATTTGTAAAGTCCCTGTCTACATATATATCGTAGACTTTTCCGTACGTGTATCGTTGTATCCAGTTTCTCTTTTCTAATCCTCTTGTGTAAATAACATTATATTGTTTACAAAACTGAAACATGATACTGTGTAGATTAGTGTAAGCTATATAGCCTTCATACCACTGTATGTGATGGAAATACTTTGTCATCCATGCGTTTGTTCTTTTTGCTTTTGAATTTAGTTTGTTCCAGGAGAACGGAGGTTCAAACATAAATGGGTAAACAACAAATGTGTGCAAGTCTAAAATTATTAATTCTTTGATAATAAACTTATCATTGTTTCCACGAAACGCTTGAAATTCTATAACACAAGGTCTTGTGATTATATCTAATCCATCCATGTCGGAGGTCTTGCATCAACTGTTTTCCACACCACGGTAGGTATTCTTAAATACCAGGCCGTACAGTTACAGGCGCGTTGGTGTATATTTAACGTGGGCACCATCCCCGGTAGGCCTACCCCACTTTCACATAATTGTTTTTTTTTTTTTTTTTTTGTATTTTTTCAAAGTTTTTATTTTATTGTTTTAACTCATTAACCTTGTTGATCTTTTGCAGGTTCAATGTTTTCTACTTCTCCAACTTCTTCTTCTTCTTCTTCTGTTGCTTCTACGGTGTTTTTAAAGTCTCTCAATTGTCGCCACATTTCAACTTCATGAGGTATTCTATTAAAAACAGACGTATCCACAGGTCCGTAGAGTATGGTGCTATCCGGTTGTTTTTCCAACGTGTCCACCAAGTAATCCTTTATGATAGAGCTAGAAAATACCAACTGTTTCATGTATCTGGTAACGGGTGACGATGCACATTTGAAGATGTGGAATTCTTCACGTGTCAGTATAACTTTATTATCATGTCGAGTCAAGTCCCTAATGCGTACTTGTACTTGCGCACGATGTTTAACTACATCGATCTCGTTGTCACAATCAGAAAGTCGAATGTTTGTTTTCCTTCCACACATACCGTTGTTAAGGTAGCATTCTATTAGATGTAAATGTTTTAAGAGAGATTCCCACGCACTAGTAGAGAACAGTACCACCCTTGGACCGTGGTTCAGTATCACCGTAGGTGAATAATCTAATGATTTCTTCAGTCCAATAGAAATACTCTTACTTAAACATGATGATATCGGGTAAAAGATCCTTAGAAAAACTTCAGTTAGTATTTCTGTTGCAATGTTTTCCTCAAACTTCCTTTTTCTTTTAATGCCGACTTTGGCTGGTTCTTCTTCCTCTTCTTTTCTATTGTCTTCTTGTTTGTTGTCTTCTTTTTTCTCAAACTTTAAAAACTCGTCTATTTCCTTAATAACTTTTGCTTCTATGGTCTTATTTTCCTCCTTCAGTAACGGAGTTAATTCCGAATTGTCCTGTGCTAGAGAACTCATTGTGTATATGCGATGTTACCCAAGCGGTGTCACACAAACGAATGAAGGCCGGTCTCAATGCTCCGCTATTTAACTCGGATGTTGTGGTGGGGGTAAAGTTTTCTACAAAACTGTTTTTACAATACCTGACAGCGGTGTGTATGTTACAATTTTATCATGTAAAATTAAACAATACGCAGAAGTATCGTCAGGTATATTTTCCTGAAATTCCATTTCTATCTTGATATCAACATTTGACGATTTCACAGATTCATTTTGTTTTGAACAATCAATTATTACAATCGGTGCCTTACTAACAAACTCTTGAGGACTTAGCAGAGGCATGTTTGTTCTACCGTAGTAGGAACTTTGAAATCTAGCGTACATATCGTACAACACAGTGTATCTCTTCTTTTCAAAAGATATATTAATGTTGTCATAAGGATAAAACTGCGAATTCAGGTACACTTTACAATTTGTTATTTTGCAATGATCAAACTCACCAGCGTTTGCGGTAAGTACATTTCTTCTCTTGGTTTGCAATCCGAATATCACGTATCTCGCCTTTTCCAAGTGTGTAGAAGTCTTTACACTCCATGTGTGTCGTTGAGTTGATGGTAAAACAGGATATTCATGAAACTCCCAACTTCTGAACGGCATTACTATATCTCGATCCGATTTTAACTTTTTCAACAGTGTAATTCTGTGTTCATCATTTAGCCGTACATGTGGCACTCTCCAAACAATCTTGTCCAATGTTAGTTTCCATTCCATATTGGCATCAGTTGTTCCTGCCGCTGCTTTGATACAATCTTTATCGTTAGACGTTCTCAATAGAACCAATTCTTGTTTTACATTTATTATTATTCTTCTGTAATCTTCAGCAAATCCTAGTAATAATTTCAAAGGTACATAAAAATCAAAGTTTCCCGATGAGTCAGGAGTTAACGTGTCTTTTTCAGGTGCGATCCATCCTGCGACACTCAACAGATTCTTCTCATTCGGTGTTATAGATGCTAAACCTTTCAATGTACTAGAAATGCCAACCTTTTTTGTTGAATCCACTGTAACCCCTGATATTTGATATCTGATTTCGTCAAACAAATACGCCATGGGATTGTTTATGAACGGAACAATTGATCCAACGGTACCATCTCGTTTTGTTACTCTTCCTTCGATATATAAATAACTTTCACACGGAAGAGTATAAATATCTTGTTGTTGTATAGGAATTCTGATTTCATCGTTATTGTTCAATTTTGACGAAGCGTAAGGGTTGTGCGTGTGATACTCCTTTTCCCATATGGTCTCGTCGAATGTCGGACCTTGCGTTATATCCGCTATATCCATTGTTGTGTTTTTTCACAAGTTTTAATCCAATGTCTTCAAGAAAACGAATGTTCTCACTTGTTAATTCTTCTGCTGCCGAGGAGGTACTGACCTGTTTACTAGTCGACCCTTTCCTTTCAAATGATAGCCCCATTTTTTAGGCAGACGATTTTATATGGATTCGCACAGTTATATCTTCACCTCTGAAGTCAATATGGTCTCCGTCTTGATCTAGTATGTTCACTACAACGTCTGAAATGAAACTGGTGTTTAACGGGAGGTACACTAAGTTTTGTGGTTTTTCAACTATTTTATATCCCGGTGCGACTGAAGGGTAAAAAGTGTGTAATATATGATTGTTTTCACCGTATCTATAGGATCCTTGTATAATATTACACATTACATCTATTGAATTAACTTTGAGTATAGTCACTGTGCTATCCCCTGTATACGTCTTATTAGGTTCTAATATATTATCTTGTTTTTCACTAGAGAAACCCAACAGTTTTCCAATCGAATGTTGTTTAGTAAAATCAATGTAATACTTCGAAGTAACTTCAGCTTTCATAGTATTGTTGTTTCCTACTATTTGTATATTATCCTCTCCCATATAGTTTTGTAGAACTTTGTTGATATTGTCTATCTCGTATGAGCCTGTTGGTAAACTAATCACTTCCAGTTTTGAATATTTTCCATCTTTATCTTTAGTCTTGTAGTAATGTATCTTGTTGTTAACACCTTCACTGATGTTGGGAATAGAGTTGTACGTTGTTAAATCTAACAAGGCCGCTTCCCATAGTACTCCCTGTTGCAAACGAAGAGCTGGAAAAAGGGTAGTTTTCAAAGTTGATGAATTTCCGACCAGCGACACTGTATACGATGACATCTTACAGTTGACTAACACCTGTAGCTAAAAAGTTTAAACATAAATGTCCACATATTGATGTCTCTTCAGGTTGCTCTCTAGTATAATTATAAAAAACATTCTCAGACGTGCGAAAGTAGTACTGAAGCTCTTTCGGTGGTTGTAGATTTCCAAAACTATCAAAGTAGTAAATATTTTCCCCCAGTTTTTTATAACATATCCAATGAGTGCCCGATCCTGCGGTGTTATCTAGATTTACAATTCCAGTCTCGTTTCTCCAAATCTTCTTAGGTAAAGCGTCTTTCATGAAAACTCCTCTAAAGAAGGGTATTTTTAAACAGGAAGCATATTGAAGCAGTTCTTCATTTGTCAATTCTTTATTCGGGATGATTAATTGTTTTTTCTTATTCAATACACACGGTAAGGTTTTAGGTATAGTCCTCCTCCCTTTTTTTTTATCATAGACCATACTGTAGGCTTGTTTTTTCCTTTGTTTTTGGTTGATCGACGTTTTCTTTTTATACTTCCTCCATGTTTCTTTGTTGTTTTCCTCGTTCTACTTCTTTTCTTCCTCTTACCACCTCCAAATGTTGTTTTCACCTTCATGGCTGATGTTACTGCTAAGGCTGCTGCTCTTTCACCAACACTCGCGTCACTTGACTTTACTCTTTGCCAGGCTTTTTCAGCTAACGCTCTATCCGCTATAGATCTATTGCGGGTATCACTATATTTTGAATATGCGATATCGTGTTCTTTGCAAGCCTTGTCAAGTTTATTTATTCCTGGATCTCCTCTTGCAAGACGTTGCTGTAGTTTTGTTCCAGGTCCACAGTATTGGTAACCTCCGGGTAAATGTAACTCAAGAGGTAGCAAATCAATCGCTTTGTTCACTATAGCTCCAACAGGATTAGAAAAAGCTGAAACTGCTGTTGATACAATTCCTCCTCCTCTTCTTATGAATTCTGTAGTGCGACTGACCCGCTGTTTTTTCATCATTGTCTATTTATATCGGAAACCTTCACAATCATGTACACCCTTTAAATGAGTAATCTTTAATGAAACAATCGTCTTGCTTATCTGTATTTAAATTGGTAGTTTATTCTTCCACGTTTTGTGTTGTATCACTCGATTGATGTATACTCGGCCAATCCAAATAAGTTCTACCATCGACTTGTGGTTCCGCAGCTCTACCTGCAGCCCTGTGTATATAATGAAATAAGGCGGCACCCAACCTTTCTAATTTCTTATTATAAGATTTAGTCCACTCATTGAATCTACTATTCAACATTCTTTTCAGAGTTTCTAAATTTACTGCTTCCTTAGGATAAATTGGATCTTTTATATTGCTTAACCTTTTTTCTGCAAAACCCCAGTGATCATCAGTTTGGGTAGGAGTACTTTTAGTCACATATCGCATTGTAACTGCATCTGAGGGTAATAGTGGATCTTGAACATTTTGAATCTGTTTACCTTTAGCATTGTAAGCATTTCCTTCGATTTTCAAGCTAGGTGATACCAGCGAGTCTACATACCCTTTTGTAACGCAATCTTGTTTAAGTTGAGGATCAGCAACATTAATAATTCTACGCTTTTTCACGTTATATACACCGTCTCCGTCAATTCTCAAACTTGATGATGTTTCTGAATTTAATGTGTTTAGATTTACGGCATCGTTATTATCTCGAGGGTCTTTAACAAATTTCAAACGTTTATTGCCTACATTGTAATCACCTTCTGCTGTAACGGACAAACCGTAGTTTTTATTATAAACAATTGGATTTTCACCAATGACGGAATAACGTCCGAACTTGTCCACACTCATGATTCAACTAAACCAATATATTTTGCTGCTATAACACTTATATATGTTAATACACGATTAGTCCTCTATTTCGTAGTTCGTCAACCAAAGCGATCCATTCATTGTCTAAACCAGTATGTCCTGCTTGCATTGCTTCGTATAACAATCTCATTCGATCCACCAACTTATTGATATCGTTGTAATAAATTATATTAGTCTTGTATAGACTTTTTAATAATCCCTTTCCTGTAGACGTCGGATCATTTGTTTTCCTCTTTTTGGGTTTGTGTAAAAGATTAATTTCCGCAGAAGATAACGCTCTTTTCTCACGTGCTCTTTGTAATGAATGTGGTGGAAACAAATTTGATATGATACTTGTATATTTTACTGATTGATTTCTATGTATAGGTGCATCTTTGGAATATCCTTTTCTATGAGCGTTTGTTTTTTCTAATATCTTCTTAAACAATATCATATCTCTTTTAGTATATCTACCAGGATTATTTTTAAAAATTAGCTCAAACAAACCTTTTGTGCCTTTGTATTTGACATCACCAATTATTACATTATTGTCTACATCAACATCAAGTTTACTATCGCCAATCAGTATTCCTTCACCATCATTTTCTAATCTAGCTCCGTACGTGTGATATTTACGGTTCGGCTGTGAGGAATGTAACATTTTCAACAAGTATTGTCTTCCAAGTGCCCCTTTAGACGTAATGTCAGTGCCCAATTTGCTCAAGTTAGATGGTACGGTATTTTCAACCTCTTCATATTCTTCACTGTTATCCAACCTCTCTTTGCCGCTTAACTCATCACTAGCTTCTTCTTCTTCCTCTTCACTTTTTTCTGTTTCCTCCAAATCTTCACTTTCTTCGGAATCTTCACTTTTTTCGGTTTCTTCTGATTCTTCACTTCTTTCGGTTTTTTCATATTTTGAAATGGGTAAAAGAACATCTCCTTCCAAGTTATTAGCGGGGTTTTCTAAGCTTTTCGCCAATTGTTTCAAAGGTGCAACGATAGGTTTGAACGTAGTCTCTAAAAACTGTTCGCGTTCATTTATACCCAACTTCAATGCTCTACTCTTCCGCCTAATGGAATCACTAAGTGATTTTATTTGTTTTAATAGCTTTTCCTGGTTTTCCATGTTTCCACCATGAAGTCTTGTATAACAATACCTATATCTACTTTATCAAAACGAATTTATCAAACCCTATTCTGTAACGTCCATCTTTTATGGCTTGATCTTTCATGATAACCAAAAACCCATACTTTTTCTTCCAAGCTTGTGCACATAGCTGTTTAAACATGTCAAATGTCATATCTGCGTTGACATGATCGTTATATATATGTTTTAGGTTAGTTTCATCTTGTTTAAAGACAATCAAAACATTCGCATTGTCTCTGATTAGTTGTTTTGGGATTTTGCTATAAGTTTGTCCTATATAAATACTGTCGATATTATTATGTCTTCCCATGGAGAAGTAGTTTCTAACAGTATCATGATTTTCACAAGAAACATCGTCAAATATAAACACAGAATACGGTTTAGCATTGTTTGGTTGCATAATGCTATCACTAGCGTTAAATTTATAAAAGTTAACATCTGACACATCGGAAAGTACCTTGTCCAGTAATTGATATTTCGGCTGATGTAAGGACTTTGAAAAAATATACAGGTTATTAAATCGTAACCCTTTTGGATTGGTTATTAAATTAAAGACAATATTAGTCTTTCCACAATTTGAAGGACCACTCACAATGCAACGAACTGTGTTTGGTAGTAAACTACCATGTTTACCATTGTTGACAGTTGTAGTCTTATCAACTGTTAAATCATCAATATTGCTAATATTAAATTTATCCGTATGTTGAATGATCTCCATTCTGTCCAACTATCAACGAAGGAATGATAAGGTTCTCATATTAGATAATGTCTTTTATAGGTATCCAAGAATCTTCAGATTTGTCAAATCCCAACCAACGTACTTTAACCATGTCTTTTTTCCTTTGAAGCACTTTTTCAACAAGAAAAACATCGCCTACAGACGATTTCAACAGTTCATGTCCATAAAATGCACCTTGTAATAGGTTTCCTTTGTTATCCTTTAATATATACGTTTCAGGTTCACTTGGTTGTACTTTGTACACTGTGAAAACTTCATTCGTCCAATTGGGTAAGTATTTTTTAGTAAACACTCCTTTATACTTGCTGATTCGAACTTTGTCATTTACATTATACCTTCTTGGTTTTCTTTTCTCTATTTTAACTCTTGTATTTCTTCGAATAGAGTCTAAAACGGTTTTAGCATTGTTTCTGTTTACTTGGTTAGGCGTCATACCGATAGTTCGATGAAACTTGTTGTTATATTCATTTACCAAGTCTGCTAACACATCGTGCCATACGTAAGTACCTCTTAGAGAAAACATTTTGTACATCATACCTTTTAAAGTTCTATTAAATCTCTCAATAATAGCAGCTTTTGTCTCAGAGTTTGTAGAATAATGGTTTATTTGGTATTTTTTCATTAGTTCTCCAAATCGAGTATTAAAGTATTCTCTTCCATCGTCCGTTTGTAAATGTTTCATTTTATTTTTATCTCTTTTGATGACTAGCTCCATCGCTTCCGTTACAGTTTTACCGCTCTTGTCTTTTAGAGGCATTGCATCCGCTACTTTAGTAAAACAGTTAATAACTACCAGTATATAGTTGTATCCTTTGTTTATTTTACTATGCGGTCTCATTTCAATCAA
The DNA here is from genome assembly GCA_035578905.1 of Stictocephala bisonia. Lineage (NCBI taxonomy): Eukaryota > Metazoa > Arthropoda > Insecta > Hemiptera > Membracidae > Stictocephala > Stictocephala bisonia. Next base: position 14,720 of record JAQJVL010005480.1, on the reverse strand, counting down.
ATCAGCCTGATACAAGTCATTTATCCCTTTTACAACAGTATTCCTTCTCCGAAAGCGTACCCTCGCAGGTTTATGAAGTTCTTCTACAATTTTCTTCTTTAAATCTTCCATGATGTTGTTGCTTTTGTAGTTGTATCACTATAAACCACTTCCTATTAAAGCAGACACCTTATATATATATATTGACAGATAGTGTTCTTTTACCTGGAGCGTGCAGCTCTTTGTTAATGATATCTCTCTCTCTCTTATTTATAGTTGATAACTGACCAATAAAACAAAAATATTTTTTTAAGGGATTCCACAGCCCCTCCCCGCTGTGAAAAGTGGTAGCCGACCTTCTTGTTCTCATTGCTACCTCCTGCACTCTTGTGCTCCCCTTCCGTCTCCTTACATTGGAAGAAGAGAGTAGTGCCCGAATGGTAATGTGTTAATTTTGTCTGGAAGGATGTGTCGCTTGTCGTCTTTGAAAGATAGTGACTTTTTGACTTCAGTTATACTGTACAGTTGGTGGTTGAAACTTCTTATCGAGTTGAATTTTGCAGTGAACTCGATTTCTTCAAATAAACAACGCTTGTAGTGCTCAAAGTGTACATTCTTCTTTAAAAACAAATTCTTCACACCTTTAGCTTTTTTAATAACATTCTCTTTTCTTAACAGTTTAAGTGCATACAATTTTGACATTAGTGATACGAATTCTTCTAGTACAACTCCTTTACCTTCGTCCTTAAATTTTCCAAGTACTTTGTTATTCCTGTCTTGATCGTAGTTTGGATGGTTCTTAGGATAGTTGGAGAAGTCAAATTCGTTGCTGTAAACGAATGTGCGGAGATCCAGGTACATATCTTCGGTGTTGATCCAATAGATGAAAGCGTCCGTATCCATGTAACAGATCCCGATATTTTCACGTCCATAAAAAGAGACCATTTTGTTGTAGTGAAAATCGTACATGTGGGTTTTGGAAATATCTAAAATCGACATGCCGACATATAACGGACGATCCATTTTCACACTGGTCTTTTTCATAGAAACTGCTACAAGGTTTTCATTAATAATTATGGATGTTCCAAAGTTTGGTTTTTGTACAAGCTTCTGTAGTTTTTGAGGGTTAGTAATAAGTTTGACGTTCATGTGTTTTCGTTTGTTTTCTAATGTTTTACCGAATATCGAATTGTTCATTAATTTATAAAAGTCTTTTTGAAATTCTGAAGTTGCAAGCGCTCTTCGTCTGGTATTGGAATCGATGTACGGTTTTAACCAGCATGACTGATTAAACTGTAGAACTCGATGGACTTTTGTGATTCTCAATCCCAACTCTATAGCTTGTTGGACAACCCAAAAGTGAGCAACGTAGTGTTCTTTATCATTTACAGTCATCATTAATTTGGGGAATTTTCCAGTTGGTGAGACTTCGGTTTTTGCTAATAGTGGTAGATCATAGTGTAGGTCGTGTAAAGTTTGAGGATATTCATAATCAAAATCTAAAATATATCCAACATCTCCGTGTTTAGGAATTTTTGTAATATCTCCGATTGTATTTGGGTTTACCCACTTGAAGTTGTCGTACGGTAGCGGGTTTGACATAGCCCAGCCGTATAAATTATTGGCATCAAAGTAGCCCAAGAAGCTCGATGGTATTGCTTCATCATAATCGGGAAGATAACGGTTATTAGGTTTTACATATCTTTTAACACTTTGAGTCAATCCTCCTCTAACGCCAGACTCTACCATCAGCACCATGTCGATGTCTGTTAACAGTTGGAGTTTGCATTGTGTTTCTTTCAACATTGCCTGCCAAGCCAAACCAGGAGAAGTGTAAGAATAAAAAGGGTCCAGACCGTATGCGAAGAAACAAGTATTTCGGAATTCCTCCATCACATCACAAAGTAAAGTAACATCTAATTTCACATAAAAGTCTGAGTACTCTCCTAGCGTCTTCATTTCCATCTCGTTCCAGACTCGGAGCGCATGTTGGTAGTCTTCTGTTGAAATTTCTAAATCATTTAGTTTATTTTTAAAATTATCCTTAGTGGGAAGTGATGTTTCGTCGAATCTGTGAAGTCCGTCTATGTAGTCGTAGGGGTAGACTCCTTTACGAAGCACCAACTCCAATTTATCATCAGACACAATTTTACAAGTTTCTACAAGATCTTCTTTCTTCAAGTTCTCCGATAACTTCATAAGGCTGGATGACATGAATCTAAAGGAGTCCAGAAATCGAAGCTTAATCTCACCAATCTTCTTTGCAAAACTTATAAACTTTTCCATTGATGTGGCAAGAACATCTATAGCTCCATCATCTCTTCCTAATTCGGGAACAATAAAATGCGAATCGTAACCGCTGAGGTTATGCAGAACAACAGGAATAAATTTTGGAATTTTATAGTTCAAGTTACAGGAGTTACAGGCTGCACCTCTGTAAGCTCCTGTAAGATGATCATGGTCTCGAACTTTAACGATATCATTTGTAAAGGTGTTGTTACACAAATAACACGTTGTTGATGAGTCATGTTGTTGTTGTTCTACATGCGTCAGGGGATACATCGCTTTCACAGTTCTGTACATTGTTTCTACTTTGCCAGCTATGTCGTACAGATCGTCAACAAAGTATTTAGCTGCATCTTCACCACGATAAATCTTCGGTATTGATGATAAACCGTATTTCCGCAGATGGTCTTCAGGAAGTGTGGACTTGATCATCAAACAATAACTGTTTGGTTTATGCAGCTGATACTTGCTTCTTTTCGTTTCGTCGTCTTCATGTTCGAGTGGAAGTAACGAAGCCTCGAAGTCTGCGTACACAACAACTGGAATGCGGTACTGATGATGGATGTTTTCAAATTTTATCTGTGCTCTGCTGCGAGGTGGTAAATGAACTCTGACTTCACTTTTACCACTGCACAGCCTCTGATGTTCTTGTAGCCAAGTTGCTCCGCCCTTTTCCAATGGTTTATTCACATGGCAGAAGCATCTTTTACATGTTGTTTTTTTACATTTAAAACGTGATGTTTGTTTACAAACTAGTGCTTCGAAATGTTTAATATATACAAAGTGTGAAATATCTCCGTTAGTAATTAATAATAAATCTGTATGATCTCTACGCTCATTTGCTGTTATACGCAAGGGGTACACATTGTTTGAAGAATCTAAACCAAACACGTTAACAGAGGCTGATGGATTTCGCTTCTCAAATTTTGATATATCTTTGATAGAAACAGGATAGCTCATCCCTACAAAATTGTATTTATGTTCAACTTCCTGATATTGTGCACTAGGTCTTATGGTGTTATCCTCTACATATTTCGCCAGCATTGCATATTTAAAACATTCGGTATTTTTATTTTGTACATTTACACAAGATTTAGTATTAGCAATCTTCTTGGGTAGCGGGATATAGCTACTTCCCGCCAGTCCGTACCCGTGTTTGTGCACTCTTACATCTAATCCTGTTATTTCCAACAAACTCCATCCAGATCCTCTTCCTTCATGTTCTTGTAATTTTTTTAAAAGTTCTTCAAAACATTCACTAACGATTGCTTCAATATCTGATGCAAACATGATGGTACGGTTCTTTGTCATAAATCCTCTTACTGATGTTTCATTTTGGATGTTAGTGAAAACACCATCTAATAATAAGCCGAATTTTATAAAATTTAATCTTCTTAATTCATTTTGTAAAGTTTCTAATACTAGTGGTTTTGCGTTATTTACAAAGTCTTCAAGTTTTAATTTTGCATTGTCTATTTTAAAATGTGTTACAATTCTACCTGGTAGTGCGTGTGCTTGTAAAGTGACGTTAATACTCGGTTCTCGTGCTGGTGCATATTGAATGACGCTAGGTCGTGACATCTCTTCACCTTCTGCTGCATTTGCGATGTTATCCAAGTTGTGGTTAATTTCTTGGTGAGCAACTAGAAGCCACTCATCTTCAAATTCAGCTCCACAAACGTTGCAACGGTTCATGTTGTGTTCTTGTAACTCCTCAACGCCTACTTCTACCCCGATGTTGGTTGGGTTGTGGTAGATCTCTACATGAGCGATTAGAAGCCACTCGTCTTCAAAGACATCTCCACAAATGTTGCAACGATTCATAATGCTTTCTTCTCGATAGCCGGACATCAAATGACGATGCTGGACATAAAGTGGCGGTGCTCGTAGTGCGCCCCCCCCTTTTATACCTTCGCAGAGGGGTGGGGGTGGTTCTGAAACTAGGTCAAGGTCATCTTACATTATTACCAAAACGGGGAATAGAGCAGTATGTGGGTCTTACTTTCCACAGACTGATCTATTCCCCGCTCTGTGTTCGGGACAAAGTAGATTGCTAACATAGGAAGTGAGCGTTTTTAGAATTTCGTCAATCTCTTCACAGGATGATATTTGTAGATCTTCATTTGAAGGCTCGCTTTGTTGTTGTTGAAAAATAAAACCTCTCCAGCTATCTCTCTCAGTTATTGCTTATTTTATTCGTTATATAAAAACAACACGATACCATCCTCATCAGAGTTTAAGTATCAACCAGGAGTAGAAATATTCCAAGTCCTGGATGCGGGTCAAGGTCATCTAAAAATATTACCAAAACGAGGAATAGAGCAGTAAGTGATTCCCATATTGAACCACAGACTGATCTATTCCCCGCTCTGTATTCTAAATAAAAAAGATACATTTACAAATTAATATGAAACTGTTTTATTCTGATTCTTCATCAGAAGATGAATTGCATGGAAATAGACATCTACGACATAAAACAATTGCTATGCGGTCTGGTTGGCTGGTGGTTGGGGTTTCTGTTTGTTGTTGTTGTTGTTGTTGGCTGGTGGTTGGGGAATCCGCAATATACATTCCATCATCATCTTCATCATATTCATCGTCATCATCATCATCATCATCATCATCATATTCATGAACTCCATTTTCTAGTTCTTCCTCATACTCCGCATACAGCTGTTCTAATAATTCAGAATCCACAGATTCGGCATCACTTAAAGTCTCTAATTGAAACATTTCAGAATCTTCATTTGGTTCATAGCCACCCTCTTCTTCCTGTTCTTCCTCTATGAAAATGTCTAATTCATCCGCGAAAATATTCTTGATGAAATCACACAACACTTCTTGATCGATGTACTCTCTTGGAGCCATGGTAAAGAAAAATAAATAGAGGTGAAGTTTCTCTATTGAACGTAATGAACAGAGTGATGCGAAGCTCTAGCAGTACCTCCTTATATATCTGATGGTGGGGGGTTACGAGTAGTGGAGGGGGTAAGGGTAGTAGAGGGGGTAAGGATAGTGAGATTGTTATAGTAGAAGTAAAGTCATAATGTGAAAGTTTTCTAAGTCCTGAGTGTGGGTCAAGGTCATCTAAACATATTACCAAAACGAGGAACAGAGCAGTAAGTGATTCTCACATTGAACCACAGACTGATCTATTCCCCGCTCTGTCTTCAATGTAAAAAAAAAAAGAAGTTTACAAAAGAACACCAATGGTCTATTCACTATTCATTGAACATTCAAGAATTACTGAGATAGTCTCATCTGGCAACTGAGGAATAATCCCAGGTTCTTCCTGTAGAAATGCCTCCATACTCTTTATATATTTCATGGCATGGTGTACTATTTTCAGTTGCGATACTTCGTCTTCATCTTGGATTATTGGTATATGGTTTTTTAAGTTTTTAAAGGCTTTTCTTACTTGCTGCAATCGTTTCCTCTCTCTAGAATTTCTCGCTAATCTCCGCTTTCTAGCTTTTTCAGACTCTGATCGGTCAGTATCGTTACATCCACCACAATGGCTACACGGTTTACTCATATTGGTTCAAGTAGGAGTTCGCCGTACACTGTTATGGCACTTTATGAAAGCTTGTCTGGGATATATATAGAACTTTCCCCCACCATTATTATTTAACCCCACCACCGTTGTGTGATAGTATAGAAATGTTAAATAACATGCAATAGCTCATGTACAGTTCTGTTTTATGTACAGTTCTGTTTTTGTCTAAGTCCTAAAACTAGGTCAAGGTCATTGTACAGCGTAAAAAAAATGGTGGGATCATATCATAGTGATATGATCCCACCATTTTTTTTTTTTTTTTTTTTTTTCTTTTATTTATAAAATAACAATTACAAAATAGAATTTAGCTAAAGCGTTTTCCAAACAGCAATTCCATTCTTCTCTCGAATTAAGTAATGTTTGTTTTTCTGTGGATTTTCTGGATGCAACATCCCGTAGGGTAATCTTAAAATATACTTTTTGCCTTCACATCTTAAGACAACCTGGGTCTGTTGAATCACGGTAATAAAAAAGTATCTTTTAAATTTTCTAAGTTTGTTTATTCGAGTAGGAATTAGTTTTGCTGTTTGTTTAGAAGGACGAGGTGTTTTAGCACTATTGTCATTCAACTTAAGGTGAAGACTGCAAAGTACCTCATCAGAAAGACAAGATCTAACACACTGCTCACCTTTCTTAACGCCTTTTTGGAAAATATATGAACATTGTGGGATAGGAAGGAAGGATTTTCTTCGGAGGGTGTTAAGTGTGTTAAATTTCTGGGAAGTAGGTTCGTTTCTGAGGGAGTTTATAGATGGGATAGAGGGCATGGTAGGAGACATTATTGGAGACAGTATTGAAGGGACAGAGAAGTGAATAGGTGATGAGACAGGTGAGGGAATTGGAGAGAAGATTGAAGAGCGATGACTCAGAGAAGCAGACGCGACCAGTCCAGGCTGCTGTCCAGGCTGCTGTCCAGGCTGCTGTTCAGGCTGCTGTCCAGGCTGCTGTCCAGGCTGCTGTCCAGGCTGCTGTCCAGAGGTTGTGGCGGTGTTTGAAGAAGAGGTTGTGGCGGTGTTTGAAGAAGAGGTTGTGGCGGTGTTTGAAGAACTGGTTGAAGTGTTTGGTTGCAGTGCATTAAGAATAGAAGCAATTGATAAAAATGAAGTGTAGTCGTTTAAAGAAGCTGTTTTAGAGTTGTTCATATTTGAAGAGGTAGAAAGATGTAGAAAACCGATGTGATGTTGCACGAGAGTGTGTCTATGTCGAGTGTGGCTAGAGGAACGCACAGCTCGGGTTTATAAGCGAGTTGATCAGAGTGGGGGAATTGGTTTAAGAAGAGTGGGGGGAATTGGTTTAAGAGTAGTATGGTAACAGTTTAATATAGTTTATATTTGCAAGGAGTGGAAATGTTTACAAGTCCTGAATGTGGGTCAAGGTCACCCGACATTATTACCAAAGCGGGGAATAGAGCAGTAAGTAATTCTCACATTGAACCACAGACTGATCTATTCCCCGATCTGTGTTCAAGGGACAATCTACTTTCGCATCCAGTTACCAAAGCACGGGGGATGTATCACCTCTGCCATTGGACAGCAAGTGATATAGCCCGGCTAAAATGTAACTAGCAATATAAACACCCCACGGTTTTATTTACAAATTGGACAATTTGGAAAATTCATTAATGAGCCAGCTACAAATAACGAGCTAAAAACTCGAAATAAGAGCCTTCTATTAATGTTTCACATTAATTATCGTTCCATCATAATAAGTGGGTAGGAAATAAGACGGGTGGGTGTTGTCAGCGGCTTTGCATGGACACAATGACAACGGGGTACAGTTTGCATGGCTTTGACCCCTTGTTGGAAGATTAGGATTTGGTAAAAGAAAGAAAAGACAGGCAGTTGTTGTCAGCGGCTTTGCATGGACACAATGACAACGGGGCACAGTTTGCATGGCTTTGACCCCAAGGTTTAGGGAAAAGGTGAGGATTAGAAATGATGGAAACAAAAATTAGTAGTTAGTGTTTTGTTAGACTTAAAATTAATTCACTGTAAGAAAGTACAAAGTTGATTAATAATAAATAAAACACTTCACAATTCTACAGAACAAACAACTAACTACAGAACAAGCAAATACAAGCAAAGTATAAGCAATAATACAACAACAAATCATCCCTACATCAAACCATGCAAAAGATAGAATATTTAGTAAAGAATGGTACCATTTCTTAACTAAAGATTCTATTAACGGCTGTCCGACCGACCAGCTAGCTTGACTGCTCAATACGGACTGCAAGCTGTGGTTGGGACAGGCGCTCTTTTATAGAGGAAGGGGCGGGGTCTAAAGTGGTGGGAAGAAACTAGGTAACAATAAGTTTGTGAACAAGAAACTTCTCTGTTTCTACTAAACCTCAGAAATATTACAAGTCCGGTTAGTGGGTCAAGGTCACGGGATAATAATGTTGTAAAATAACAGGGAATGTAGTTCCCTGTTATTTTACGGTTTTTCATTATCGCTAGAGGCTGCAGTGTTCAATTATTTAGACAAGTTTTACTACAATTGATCTGACTGCAAACTGATGTCTCGATCTAGCAATCAGTCTATAAACATTTAATTTAGATGGAGACCTCCACTGAATGTATAGTCGGTAAATACCGATATTATTCAGTGGAGTTAGTTCAATTTGAACATCTAGGTTGTAACCATGATATTCAAATTGCAACATCGTTAGAAAAGCTTCAGACAAAGCTAGCTCAGAAGGAGCGAGCCATGTTCTAACACCTACAGCTTCCATAGCGAAGTGATGTGTGCTTCGTGTTAAATCGGCTTTTAATAGAACTTGCCCCCTCCCCTTTATGCTTTCTAAAACTATAACATAAAGAAGCTGTACGTATTAAGAAAGTAAGAATAAGTTAGTAGAACAACTACTGTCAAGTTAAATTTCTCTAAGTCCAGAAACTAGGTCACAGACCGCAAAGTATTACGGAAGACATGCAGCTAATCCATTAACCGATAATATTACTAAAACAGAAATATATGAGTAACTAGTGAGTATTAGGTTCAATGTAGCAACTATAGAATCAACTACTGCCAAGTAAAATTTCTCCTGATATTCTAACGCAAAGCTAACTCTGTATAAGCAAATAATATATTTTCTAAGTCCTTTAAGTAGGTCACAGCCACCGAAACAATAGAAGGAGTTAGTACAAGCATGATAAGGTAGACGAAAGAAAACTACAAGTCTACTGCAACTAACATGTGCAAAGAGGAATTTTCTAAGTCCCGTAAGTAGGTTACAGCCACCAAAACAATAGTAAGAATTAGTACAAGCATGATAAGATGGGTAACAGAAAACTTTAAGTCTACTGCAACAGACATGCGTAAGGAGGAATATTCTAAGTCCTGTAAGTAGGTCACAGCTATCAAAACAATAGAAAGAATTAATACTAGTATAATAAGATAAATGAAAGAAGGAAACAAGCTATACATGCACAATTAACTACAAATACGCATCGTTATATTTCCAAGTCCAGTAAGTAGGTCACAGACATCGAACTAATAAAGAAAATTAGTACAAGCAGAATAGAAGGTAGTTAAAAAGAAATTAAGTCTACTGCAACTATAAGCAGAGAAGGAAAAGAAATAAGTCTACTACTAATTAAGCATGCACTAATAGAAAGAGGAAAATGAAGGAATTGGCGATATTTCAATAATTGGATGTCGGGCCCACACATCCAACTACCAAAGTACCCACCGGGTGCGGCAGCTGTATCCCATCGGCCTTAGAGCCGCATGTGATACGGACTACGCAAGGAGGCAACAAACACAGCTCCTATATATACCCCCGCTGAGCCGCCAGGATGTAATGTGTTACTGACAACCAACATTAAACGAGTTCCATTAACCTACAGCGTACCGGTTAAACGACTTTCCATTACCACGACGCTTTCTACAGGCAAGTCTTTAGAATGCACACTTCACATCTTGCAGTGGAGAAGACTGTTTGTAATATGGAAAGTAAATTGGAGAAAATTAAGTTGAAAATAAAGCAAGAGGAGGAGAAGAAGAACAACAAAAAGAGGAGTACCTTCAAGAGGTCAAACACATTGGCAAGATTGATTCAAAATAACATCAATAATCCATTATATTTTAAAAGAGAACCAAAAGAAAAGGAAAGAGGAGAAAACATTTTAAATGCGATCTTAAAAGAAATGATAGTTAAAGAATCATTAGTAACACCGCTAGACAAAATTGAAATTAAATTTAAAAAATTGAAAACTGATTTTCGATATCTTGTGGTGGCTATTGAAAATGAGCGAACACTCTTAATACAAAATAAAGAGTGTAGCAAGCACATGCTTGTTAAACTTCCAACATGTGTACCGCTGCCACCACGAATTGAAAATACAAAATTATTTTTAATTAGAAGGAATGGAAGAATTGACTTTGAAGTAGAATAAGAAAGAATGACAATTAAAATTAGTAATAAACAGAAAAAAAAAGAAAAAAAAAAACAAACAAAAAAAACAAAACAGACTTATTAGCACTTTGAAGCCTAAGCCCGAAGATAGATCGGGCGACGCAAACTGGCGTACTCGCCGACGCCCGAGAATAGCTGGGGTGCCCATATTCAATTCATTATATCTTTATTATCGGCATATAATCCGGTTTAGGTCATCTGAATATGCCTTTTAGTTATCTGTTATTATGTTTTATCGGTCTATTATTTTTTTATCTACATCTGGTCTTGGATACATAATTATCGTAACAGCTGACAATTATCAGCTGTTACGATAATTATACAGCTGACAATTACGATAATTCAGCTGAATTATCGTAATAGTTTTGTGTCAATCTAACCGTACAGTGACTGGAATGTGTGTATATATATTGTTTTTATATGTGCCAGTGTTCCAGAATGTTTTAAAGTGTATCATACAAGGGCAAATTATGTCAAATAATTCTTGTGTAGCTATTTTTTTTTATACATATTTTTGTACTTATTTGTAGCTTCTGTAAACATAAAAAAAAAATAAAATGTACAACACCTAAAGTTTTGCCCATCATTGAAAAGAGAATTTTCTCCCCTTTACAACGATATATAATATAACCTTTTTATGAAATTTAGTTGTTCCACGAAAGGATAATATAGTTAATTGTGTATATTAATTAACTTTATAGAATACGCGTCAAAACGTAATGAGTTAGTCAAGTCTCTAATTTAACATGCGACCCATTCATCTTCAAGGAAAAGTGGATCACTGCCAGACACGGCTGGTGCGGGGAGAGGGGAACCTGTCCGGCCGCCGCTTGATTAGCATATAACGCGGCAGTTAGACGCTAATTTACGACTCCCATTATCTCGAGCGAGACAATCCACTTTAATTTGTTTACCACTCACACCGCGTATTATAAATATTTGAACTAAACTTTTATGTCTTTAATAAATTTACAAAGTAGGTAATTCGTTTGTTATTACATTACCTTTTTATTTTTAGTATTACTGTTCACTGTTCTCATGTTTATTATTAAGTAGCTAATTGCGTTAGTTATTACAATACTTTTTATTATGTGGTTTTGTTGTTCAAGCAATTTTATTCTTTATACCATTCTTTTTTATCTTTTCCTAATAATAATAATAATACTTTACATCTACAAGCTACAAGTAACACAAGTATCGGAGTAGAAGCTAGAGTTGAGAGATCTTTTGTCAACTGTTTACATTGTATATTTTGGAAGTATTTGCAACAACTACAAAGGACTTTTGGTTGGACTTGGAACTGAACATAAGCACATTTGCAGTGTGCTTTTTTTTTATGTTAGGAATACTATCTTACTATTGTCAAATAACGGATTGTTTTGCAACAGAACGGTGTTGATCGAAGGTTCTTCATTTCAATTGTAAGGTTAGGGAGACCGATAGGGTTGTGGTGGGGGGTAATGGTAATGGGTGGGGGAGGTCGATAGTGTGGTTATGGTAGTGGTGGGGGGTGAAACCGAGTACCTAGCAGACAAGCTACCCCTATATCACTTCACGGCCACCTCTTGAACAGTGCACATCGAGCTCCTATTACAACAACAACAATAAGAAGAAATGAAAACATGTCTATGAAAGCTGTAACTTTTGAACGTACTGTAAATAATTATTGTTGCGATTTGAAATGTTTTAAACTACCGGAGTATCAAGTTGATGGACTAGCTTGTTCTAAATGCAAGTGTTATAGTTATTGTGAATGCAATTGTAAAACATACAAATCAACACGCAAGAGTGCAATTGACGAAATAACTCGAAGGCTCAGTTTACTTTTACGTCGAATGAAAAGAGAGTGATCATGTCTCTTAGAATAAAAGCCATCACCTACAACACTGTTCATTTATCGACTCTGCACGATCTGCAAGTATTCACCGAGGAGTTGAAAGATCTCCTGATGACTGGTTACACCGTGACATTAGAAGTGTTTGCAACAACGAATAGCAACAACAACTATCGTTCAGACTTGGAATATGTACCACCACAAACAACATCGATGAGAAGAGGGACTGAAGTAGTAGTAGTAGAAGAAGAGAGAAACAAAATTTGAACATTACAAAAACATTATTACGTATTTATTGTTTCCAGTGTTGCCAACCTAAAAATTTCCCTTACAAAAATTTCCTCACTACAATATTTCCCACACACACACACACACAGATCTTGTACGAATTATTATTTTCGTTACAATACTATTTGTTGTTGATTACAAAGTTTTGTTCTTCAAAACAAATACAGATCTTGTACGAATCGTATTCGTTTTTGAGTAACCAATTTTTTGTAATCAACAACAAAAATAGTATTGTAACAAAAACAATAATTCGTACAAGATCTCTTTTTTAAAACTTACTTTGGATGACCTTGAACTTTAAATCGTGACGTCACCAATTCACGTCCCCGTGACGTCCTCAGCCACGTCACACTCTAATATGACGCAGGCCAACTTTTCTTTAAATTTTTGACAACCGGAAGTCATCAATTGAGCCAGCGGCCCTAGTTTCCTACTACTATTGAGGATGATAAGATGTAGAGTGGATGGTTTGGTTTGAGGTAGTTGGTTTTCTGTAAATACTGTAATCAAATTTGCTATTTATTTTGTTTATGGTCAAATCTAAAAAGTTTATTTTATTTGATTTTTCAATTTCCATGGTGAATTTAAGATTTGGAGTTATATTGTTGAGATATTTGTGTAATAATTCAAGCTGTTTAACATTTCCGTTGAACAGGAGTATTGTATCATCAACATAGCGATGGTATTGTACTATTTTACTTTTTTGTTTATTATGATCTGAGAATATAAATTCGTTTTCTATATAGTTTAAGTAAATATTGGAAAGTATGCATGATAAAGGTGAGCCCATTGCAAGACCATCAGATTGTGTATAATATTTATCATCAAATTTGAAATAATTCTGTTTTAGCACTTCTTTTAATAAAATTAAAAATTCATCAATTGCCTCTGTTAGCATTATTGAATTAGTATTTAGGTGATGTTTTATAATTTCCAGTGTTTTATCAACAGGTACATTTGTATATAGATTAACAATATCGAATGATACCATCAAATCATGCATATTTATCTTCAAATGTTTAGTTTTGTCAATAAAGTCGTATGTGTTTTTTAAATTGTAATTGTTTGTAAGGATTATATGTTCTTTGAGGAGTTTTTCAAGCTTTTTTGCTAACTTATAAGTAGGTGCACTTGTGTAATCCACTAATGGTCTTATTGGGACACCTTCTTTGTGTACCTTAGGTAATCCTCGTAGCACTGGAGCAATGGGGTTTGTTATTTTAAGGTATTTTATTTCTTCCTCACTAAAAAGAACAGTGCTATTATTTATTAGTTTCTTAATTTTTCTATGGTATACATTAGTCGGGTCTTTTTTAATTTCAGTTATGTTATTATTTAAGATAAAATTATTGACTTTGTTTATGTAATCATCTTTATACATAATCACTGTAGTATTACCTTTATCTGCTTTACATAGGGCGGCTTCATTGGATGTCAACTTGTCTTTTATACTACGTAAGGCTAGTGCATCTTTTATATGCATGTTTGATATATTTGATAATTTTTCTTCTTGGGTGTTCTTTTTATTTAGTTTATTAGAAATTAAAACTCGAGTATAATTACGACTATCTTCATCTGGAATGGCTTTAATAGCACATTCTGTATTTATAAAATCATTAAACTTAGATGTTTGACCAAACCTAGGAAGGTTGTATTTTAGACCTTTCTCTAAAACTGAGGTTTCATTATCATTAAATACAATATTGGTGTTATTAATCACTCTTGGGTAAAATTCAAAATCAAATAGAATAGTCGTTTCTCTAGATTTTTGTTGGTTAATTAATCTAGTCAGCTTTTTTCTGTGCGTTGTTTTCTTATTCTTAATAATTCTATAAACTGATTGTTCAACCTGATCTATAATATTTGTCAGTTCTATTTGATGAACATTATATGCTAATTCTAAATATTTCTTTAGCAATAAGGTGTTTAACATAGCTTTTTTATGGTAAAGAAATTTAATTTCATTTTTTATCCATAATTTCTCTGCACTTTCTAAGGCTTTTCTAGCAGAATAGGATTTGTTTCTTATCTTTATTTGGACATAGTTAGGTTTTATTTTGTGTTTTAGGCAGTCTTTGTTGAATTTTATATTTTGTATTGTGTTGTGTAATTTAAGTTTTATGTTCTTATATTGTATGGCTAATGAGGCCTGACTGGCAGACATATTCAAAAACTGTTTGTTTAGCCCCTGAACTGTTTTAAGATTATATAAAAATAAAAATAAATTACCTCTGTCAACAGTTCAAATATATTATAATGAGTATGACGATCGTTTCAACATTAAAATGTCATCTTCAGATATACAGTAAATAAAGGTTATAAACAAAAATTTTATAAATATAGAAAATTTTTTTGCT
>JAQJVL010005479.1:0-35071 GCA_035578905.1 Stictocephala bisonia | reverse complement strand
TTAAAATTTCTCAATTTACTTAGCCATAGTTGTTGTCTTACTTTTCAAATAAAACTTTAGATGTACTTTAACTTTAGTATCGCATTTTATCTCATGGGAACAAGTAACTGTTACAACAGCGCTGTATTCATTACGTTCCTTTCTAGTGTCTGCTTTGAAACTATTTTAAATGCATTCTATGATGTATAAATTACATTGTTTATGAGAAAACATGCAAATAAACAGAGTTTTGTATCAATAAAAAGTCTATTTTGATGTAACAACACTTTTATAAATATTAGTATAATGTGGGTCACGCAGACTAAAGGAGTTCTTAGTTAAATTCCCGCTACTTATAAATATTAAAAAATCTCTGGGGTTTTTTAATATACAGAACTTAAATAAAAAAGTCTAACCATTTAAAAAAATAATTATTATAATTAAGAATTGTCTCGAAAATATTACATTTGCTTTAAACTTATGAATCATATAATAAATATACTGAAATGTTACTGTACCTTGCAGATGACATATAAGATATCCTCTCTGCCAAAAGGTACGTCTGCAAATGTTCCAAACGTCTGGGTCTGGAGTATTTCCTTCATAACCTTATTGTAAAAATGTATTCTCGACGTTTACACACACTGCCTTTGACCTATATACTACACTTAACAGTATATTTAACAAATGTATATTTCAGTATACAAGTCATGGGTACTAATCTCATAAATCAAAATTTTAAATTAAGTACTTTTTTAAAATGCTCTACTGTTTACCACTCTGAAGAGGAAATCTTAGGCTACCTTCAGAGTATATATATCAAATTATAGCCAACTTCTTAATTATGTTAAACTATGAAATAAAATTATTTTGAAGGCGTATAAATTGAATTTTATTTATGAATGAAATGTGTTTTTAATTTCATATTTTTTATGAATATCATTAAATTTATAATGTTTATTTATTCTATAGATAGATTAAGTTGGATAAGTTATTTATGTATTTTTACTTTTGGATTCTTTTTTACTCATTTATTTTAAACAATGTAACATGCAGTTGAATAAAGGGTACTGCATTAAAATGTGTTCTCAATTTATATATTTATTGTTTAAATTATTTAGTATTTACACTTCTATAGTGGCGAGTTATTTCTTAAAAGGCACACTTTAACTAATTCTGTTAGTTTTCCATTAGCTTAAACGTGCTCTGAATTGATTATGAAGGATGTTCCATTACATGCTTTGCAAAATTGCTCCATGAATAATAGGTTCTTTATCAATAGCTCATTTAGTTTACATTGGTAATCTTTTAAAGATTAAAAAATCATTTTTTATTAGTTTTTCACTATCCATATAAGATTTATTGAAGACATATTGAACAGAATTCACTTAAGAATTTTTTGATAAGTCCATTTTGATGGTTAAGTTAAAATAATTTACTGTTAATAATAAATATCTGGTTGGAGTTCTTACATAAATATCAGAAATATCCTCTTTATTTTCTAGTTGTAGTTGTGAGGATTATTAATTCAGTGATATATAATCACGAAATTAAAATAGAGGTTTCCCAATTTTTTGATTTTTTACAATATATTTTGGCAAGTAAACAGTCTCTAAAGTAACATAATTGATTCTCTACTTCTGAGTTATATACACAATAATTATTGGATATATTATGAAGGACTCTTAATATTTTAAAAATATCTATAATTTTGAAATAAAACTTTCCCCATTGACCCAAACATATGTATGTAGACTATTATAAATTTAAATATACTATAGATATTATATTTTTTAAATTTGTTACCTTTTTTATAAGAATATTTTATTAAATAAAACCATACATTCATCCCTGAAAACGTACCTAACTCCAGTGATCATTACATCATCTAAGATTATTGAGTTCGACTTGGAACAGGTGGACAGCAAAGTTTGTTAACAATGAAGTATTATGTCACTGACTCAGTACGACTGTTACCTCAACAGCTTGCAACTCCTATCGTAACTACCATACATTCACGAACAGGAAAATATATAAAAAACAACACCTTAGACATCATTGTTCATAATGGCAAATCATCTATGCATTGGAGTATCAGCCACATTTGCACACTGAAGTGCAGGAATTTTTAACGTGATTCGTTAACTAAAAATTTAGACTATAATTTGTAAATATTGTTCCTACTATGTGAAAATGGATTTACTTGCATCAAGCCCATAGATATATTAGTGGATGAATGTTAAGTAGTAAAATATAAAAATAAATATTCATTATGATAAATTATTGTCCTATTAGAGATTTATTGTCCTATTAGATTTATTGTCCTATTAGAGATGTATTGTCCTATTAGAGATTTATTGTCCTATTAGAGATGTATTTTCCTATTAGAGATGTATTGTCCTATTAGAGATTTATTGTCCTATTAGAGATTTATTGTCCTATTAGAGATTTATTGTCCTATTAGGCAATGTTTATTATTGTCCTATGAAATATTTAGAGATTTTGTAATAAAATATGCTCTTAGAATGAATTTTATGAGTGTAGATGAGTAAATTCAGTATTTCTTACACATAATAAAGCTGGCTTTTCCTTAGAAAGTGCAAATAATTAGCAGCACTATGACGAATGAACATCCGCTAGATAACAGCTAATATCTTTTAAAGTCTCTACGATTATGATTGGTATTGAACTTAAAACATTTAGTTTTAGTACTAATTATTACTATTAAATTATTATATTAAAATTAATAAATATTAGTATATTATAATAAAATATTAAATTATTACTATTAAGTATTACTATTAAACTTTTAAATTAAAATACTTATTTCAATTAGTCTCTAAGGATTTGCAAGGGTTTCGTTTAGCCATAGTTAAAGTTAAAATAACTAACGCAAAATTTAATTTCATTTACAACGATAATGAATTAAAAGGAGATAAATATTTAAAAACAAGTAAAGTTTATCCAATTCCATTCTAAGTTCACGTCTAAAGATATATTGCTGGAATAGTACATCTGGTTCAGTTTGATAAATCATTCCAAACTGCAATTTCGATATGAATTTAACGTGGATTTGAGGATAATATATTTTTCCTATGTTGGGTTAAGTTTTTAAATTAAAAAAAATTTCCTAGGCCTACAAACTCATGCAATATTTTATTACTTCTTTCAATTGTTTTACTATTAAAAACTTATGTCATGTGTTACATTATAATTGCACTTAAAAAAAATAATTTCGGATGAATGTTAAACTGAATACTTTAAATTCAGAGATAAAGGCAAATATGATATATTTTAATATTTTCTTGATGAAGACTGTTCACTTAGCTTATAAAATATAATATTTTTTTTAAACTGGAATTGAATATGATGACATTACAACTTAAAAATGTATCTAAATCTCTTAAAAGTATCATTAAGAACATTTATATATCAGGTTAAGTGTTAGAGAGGGCTTTAATGTCCTCACTTCTCCCTTTATGAAAGATATTTTCTATTTAATATAGCAAAATGAATGTTTACTATTAGTTGAAAAAACATATAGTAAATAATTTTTTTTAATAGTAAAACCTTTTTTAAATGTTCGTCATATAAATGTTTAAACATAGTACCTTAACTATATAAAACCATATTTTTTTAATCGTTAAATTGAAGTGATCCAGCTTAACCACAAAATTAAGATATGATGAATGTAACAGATGTTTTATTGTAGTTTTAACTTTATGCCACATTTGCATTCACTTGGACGAGTGACAATAAAATAAATGTGCCTGGTATATGTAAATGTACTTAATTTGAGTTACTTGTAAAATATTAACATATTGTAGAGAGATATGTATTATGAATTTAGACAGACATCTCAATGTTTTAATAGTATATTGACATATCTAGAATTACATAATGTCTGACAAGTATGATTCAGTGTTCATAGTAATCAAAGGGATTGCAGTACAAGTAAACGTCACACAACACAAATTTATTACAATATAAGCACAAAATGCACAAATATATTAAAATGCAAGTACAAAATGCACAAATATTATGGTGATCGATTTCGGTGAACCACGCTCATCTTCCTCAGACCAGAGAGATTCACAAAATTGAGTGTTAGAACACATTTTCCATTCTTTTGTGAATCCCTCTGGTCTGAGGAAGGTGAGCGTGGTTCACCGACATCGATCACCATAATATTTGTGCATTTTGTACTTATATTGTAAAATATATTTGAGTATTTTGTGCTTATATTGTAATACATTTGTGCTGTGTGACGTTTACTTGTACTGTATATATACCAACACGAATTATACTAGTTAAAAAACTATTTCAAAGGGATTGGTAATGTGTATGTAGATAGATGTATGTTTACTGTCAGCGCAGAAATTATTTTTACCGGAATTCGTTTACCGAGAAACTAAGAGGACTATGAAAAAATGTAATCACATAATTCTTTTTCCTCATTTTATTGCACTTTATGATATAAGCAATTTTAAATTTTGTTATAAGTTTTAATGATTTTCATTTAAGTTAGAACAAAAAAAAATTAAAAAAAGCCTTGGACTACTAAAATTTTAAATAGTATTCACTCTGCACCAAATTTATACTTTTATCACTAAAAACACAGTTAATGTATCGGATTTATATTCTAATACGTGGTTGATATGAGTATTTTATATAGCTTTTATAAATTTTAGAGCTTCAACTTTTAAAAAAATAATAAAAAATAAGGTTCTCGTCACTTCCCAGAAACAAAGTTTTGTTGGCTGAAGGTCGTAAAATTAATTACTTGGTCACGTTGTAATCCTTACAAAATATATAGTTAAGTTACACTTCTTTCATATGCGTAAGAATATGATGTTATTTTAAATTGATTAAAATAAATTTAAACTTACTGTATTTTTTAACCATACAAAAGTAATGAATGGTACAGATAAGTTTTCATGAGGATTACAAAGTAAGCAAGTAGTTAATTACACGTCCTTTAGAGGCTAAGATAAACTTCTTTTAGGAAATTGTTAGTATATTTTATCTGAAAAAGCTAAAGCTTTAAAATATAAAAAAACTTTAAAATACACTCATGTAAACCGTGTGTTTAAATATAGATGCCATACAATAACGGGGTTTTCAGGGATAAAAGTGTAAAATTTATTAACAGTGAAAAATAGTTAAAATTCTGTAAATTGTTTGTTCCAACTAGCATAACAAATTTATATATATATACATATATATATATATATATATATATATATATATATATATATATATATATATATATATATATATATATACTTATAATAAAATGTATAATGCAAGTTTTATAACTTACAAATAAACAATGAAAAAATGGTTCAATTGGACCTATCATAGTGCCATTAATTACTTAGGAAACAACCTTCGAAATATTAATAGGCAAAAAATACCTTGGTACTGTGTGGTTCTCAGGAAAGCTATTTTAAGAATCACTACACCTTTAAGATGACAATAGTGTGATGTTGGCTGGAAAGGTGTGAAGTTATTTGGAAACCACGAATAACCTAAGTTTTTAAAAAGGCCAGAAAGTAGTGAAAAGTTCCCAATTCTTTCATGTTATGTATAAAATGTTTGTTAAGTTTATTAATTGTTAATCAGTATTATTGAAATATAGTGTATTTTCAAAAATATATTAAATACCCTTGGTTCGTATATGATATGTAATTAGTAAACACTAACTCTAGATGAGATGTAATTTTTATAATAATTATTTATTTGACTTTTATAACACTGAGTTTTAATAAATATAAACTATAAATTATTGATTGATTTTAGTACACGACATTTTATAATAAACATGTCACATTTGTTGTAATGAGAATTTTTTATGCAATTAAATACTACATGATCTGTTTGTAATCATTTAAGTACTGACATGCCTAAAAATGAGTTACAAAGATAAATATTCGATATAGTCAATTATGCCTTTTCAAGTGTCTTTATTCTCAAACCGCTTTATATAGGCTTATTTTAAAAGGGATTGGAAAATTTTTGGAGGAAAGCAATATTTTATAAGGAAATAGAAGATTAACGCCCTTCAAAACTAGCCCATTTTATGAGAGATTTTAGAACAGTTTTCATTAAAAAAATTTAATTGTTTATCAGTTTAGTGAAATAGTTTTATATATTTCTCTGAAAATTCTTTTTTGAAAAAAAATATGAAAAGATAAGAAAAATAACCTAACATAACCTAACAAAATCACAAAAAAGCAAAATAATTTTAAAATGTTGTTTGTAATTTATGAATTTTTGGATATTATTATCTCAGGAAGCTAAACCTAACAGTAATACCACTAACCTGTGGGTAGGGTCTCTTTGTGTTGCAGGCATCACTGTGGGGGTTGGGGCTTTAGCGTCGTGGCAGCTGGCAGGATGTGCTAAAGTCACTCATTAATTGTCAGATATTTGCGCTTAAAATTTTATTCAGCAAAAAACGTGCCTCTTCTAAACACCTTACCGTTGTAAGATGGACCTTGCATCACGCCACGGTATTTGTGTGAGCAGCAGTGATCGGATCCACAAAATGTGTGGAGTGGTTTACTGTGAGATGTCGATAAACATCAACACTCAAGCAATCGTAGGTCTTCCAACAATCACCAACAATAGTGCTTACTGGTGGGACCCACTTCTTCAGAATGCCTAAGAATTTAATGGCATATCTCATCTCCAAAGTCACAAAGGACGACTTCGTTGTTTTGCGTTCTACTCCACCTAACACCCACTGTCCCTTTACACTCATGCCGAGATTGAACTTCCTTTTTCCAAAAGTGGCCTTATCGATTTTAATGGTATAACCAGGGCCACACATATCTAAGAGTGCCAGTCTTGGTGTTTGATAAACACCTCGCGAACATACGAGTACCAATCGACCATTGTACCAGAGGAGACACCACAGTTATTCATGAAGGGAGCTTGAGGTGGAGAAATCACGAACACATTTCAAAACGTTTACGTGTGCTGGATTTTAAGCCCGATAACAAGGTGTTTGGGTGTAATTACAGCTGTGATGTTTCTTATGGCCCACCACAAACGACTTGTTTCATTTAAGGCAAGTCTTTTCCTTATGAGAAACAGATTTTCCTCATACATTCCACGATCAATTTCCCTCTGCAACACAATGTGTACTGTCCTTAACCTTACTATCCCGTCTAGGACACACAATGTCGAACACCCTTCACACACCCGAATCATTACCAATACCTTTAACAGCAGTGGTCCACAAGGCAAGAACATGACTGATATGTCGTCTGTATGCACTGATTGATATGTCATCTGCAGGCCTTTCATATCACTTCGAGATTATTAAATACTGTCTGCTTAGGCTTACATTTTACTCCACCGGCATAAAGTAGTCCCGCTAAAATAACACAAAAATAGCTATTTAGAGTCGGTCCCCCAAATTATTTAACTTGTTTTTGGGTCCTAACTTAAAGTTTGGTACTCTTAAAAGTAGATGTTTTCATAATATGCTGTATCAATTGAGACACATAAATGCTTAAAATATGTTATAAGATATTATGTGACCTACTTTAAACAAATGTTTCGATATATTGACCTGGCCAGGTTTGCAAGTTGATTGTGTTGCATGTTGCTTACCAGATTATCAAATCTAATATTAGTTCTTTTTTTAACAACTACCATTAGTTCAAGTTGCACTGCACAAGACCATATAACACCCCATACATTCTGGTCTTATGTACCCCCACTTGTCTTATGCGGTGGCAATTTAGGAGCTCAAAGTTTAATTAATCTGCACAGTTTTAAACTTAAACCTTACGCATCATTTGTGGCCTCTGCTTGGGAATCCTGTAGAAACATATTCCACATGAACAATCTGTTAACATTCCCATCGATCTATATTTTGGAATCAGTCACCTTTTTGAAAAGAAACTTTCGTCTGTTTACTAACTATGAATTATATAAAATACAATCTTACTCACTTCGAAATTACGACTATTTAGATATTCCACGTCACCAATCATATTTTTTTCAGAAACAAGACCAGTTAATTGCATTAAAATGTACAATGCTCTGCTTCCGTATTTAAAGTCGATTGCCGATTTAAACAAGTTAAAAGAAACCTTTAAATTGTTCTTGATACTAGGTGAATTATTACAAACGAGACTTTTTATGTAAACTATTTTATTTGTTCCCTCAATGCATTGTATTACTTAGACTAAGACTTGTTTTATAAACTGTGTTGTGTTGACTATTACCTGTAAAAATGTTTGTTTTTGGGGAATAAAAATTTAAATCTGAATCAGAATCTAAAGACTAACGGATATTAAAAAAAAAAAAAAATAAAAAAAAAACACGAAAAGAGAGAAGAAGAATAACACTAGTAAAATTATATACTGCATACCACTTAAAATTATTAAATAAGCTCATAAGCATATTTAATATGTTATTTGAACAAAAAAGTGAAGGATGAATTAGATTAGGAACATAACATGGCCTCAATATTGCTAAATTTTCAAACTTTGTTATACTAGTAGAATACATCTGTTTTCCCTTGTGTTAATTTATTATTTGATTACATTTAGTAGAACGTCAATAGTTCGACAGTCCGTATAGTTCGACAGTCCGTATAGTTCGACAGACCATACAGTTCGACAGTCCGTATAGTTCGACAGTCCGTATAGCTCGACAGTCCGTATGGTTCGATACCGGTATTGGTGACACTGTGTTGCAAAACTTAAGTCCATGGCAGGTTGTGTGCGAGTCAGTTGATGCAGATCAATGAAATAACACCGTCAAAGTAAATAACAGTTAAAATTACAAATATTTGTAAATTTAGTTACTGTACCTTCAAAGTACTCAACTATCGTTTTAATAAATAAAGTAATAACTTTAATAACTAATTTTAATAACTACCAATGTAACTCCATACCAATTCATTAGGACTTTCATCGTTACATAAATAAATAGCTTGTTTTTACTTTTGCTAAACCGTTGACGATTAATGAAAAAATACACTCTCTTTGTAAAAGTCATTTTTGTTATTTCATATTTACCATATATTCCTTATAGTTGCACATGCCGATACTTCCGACACACACGTAGTCCACAAAGTGAAGAGCTATCGAGGTTTTACTGTACTATTATTGAATATAGGGTAACACTTGTGTTTAATTTCAGTTCACTAAAACGACAATGCTTTGCCTACAGTTCAATTATAACTAATTACAACAATACAGTGCGAGCTATAAATGTTGGAATGTAGGTTTACCACTGGAGACAAGGCGACACAGCATCTTGTTTAAGTGCCGACGTAATAAACTCAAATGGAGTTGTTCCACTTACTTCAATTGTAAAGAAGGTTATCCAACTTCATATGAGACTCCATTTAAATAGTATCACGAAACCAACAGCTCTTAGTAACTATACAATTAACACAAGAAGAGAAATGGAACTGTCAAAACCAATTACTAGAATTTACCAAATAGATAATTCAGTCTTGAAAAATACTAACTGCAAGGTGCAAAATTTAGGATAAAATCTAGAAAAATGCCGTGTGAAATATTTTCATGATATTTTATAACATTTGGCATAAGTTAAGTATTTGTAGTAGGTAAACTCTATAAAGCACTTAGCTGATGCCAAATGTTATAAAATATCACGTAAATATTTTGCTTGGTATTTTCCTAAGTGATGGTAGCTTTTTATTGTTACATATGTGTTTTTACCGTACTTTGTAATATCATAATCTTTGTAAATGACTAATCCCCATTTATCACGGTTATGATAAATTTATAAATTTTGATATAAATTTCATGATTATATCAAATTATTAAGTTTTGTTATTCCTTTGTAAAAACTACAAACACTTAATAGCACGTAGAATAGATCTATTAAATAATTATTAGGTCTATTTATGATAGTATCCAACATAAATAACACTTAAGTTTAGTAAAAGGGGACACTTTTTACTGATTCTATTTGAGTTATTTTATAAATTTTATTTGTTTCTATTAGCCTTTAAAGGTTTAATCATATATTTCAAATTGGACTCCATAAAGATACACAGTCAAATTACTTAAGTTAATAGATATGTGATCGTAATTTATTCATAAAATATTTTTAAATAATGACATTCCAACACCAACAAAAACCTGTATCAGATATGTTATTGGAATCTAAAACAATAAGTATACTAACCTTTGGCATTAAATTTTTAGATGGTTTCATATTTCAATAAAATGTTGATAGGGTGGAGATATTAAAAATAAAGTTGAGAATAATAGTGATTTCTAACTTACTCTGCACCCAGCAATTAAGGTGAAGGGAATATTTTCATAACATCAAAAAGTAAATTGAAGCTGACAAGGGTTATAAGGAGTGACAGTATTGTCAACGGAATCCTTTCAGAACTACTAGGGAAGTTTATACCTTCATGAAATATTAAATCCGTTTGAAACGTTTACATTATGAAACAAGTTTAGACTAAAATCATTTATTTTAAGAAGTCCAGGTAGGTGAGTTTAAATATCTATCGATAATTTATATATTAATATAATTGTTTTAAAACACAAACACATTTGAAATGAAAATATTGCTTTCACATTATATTAGTGAAATTTGATATAATGTGTATTTTCAATTCAGATAAATTGAACTTTAAACTATTAAAATTCATCTTTGTGATATTTTCATTTTATTTTGTGGAGTCATAAAATACATCTTTATCTCGACATGTCAGCATATTTCTAATATAAATATAAAAAATTTGGTACAGACTTTATGTTAACCAACATTCATACCTCAAATTATTTTTATGCATAAAATAAATGATTTTTATAAGGTTTGTTATGAATATAACGCATACATACACATTACACAATTCTTATTGAAATAAAAGCATTAAAATACAATGTTTGGAGATTTTTTAAAGGACAAATACACTATATGAAATATAGGGTATGGAGGTGTAGAATGTTTTATAATCTACTAAATTGGAAGAAATATATTTCAGTGTGAAAGTCAAACGAATAAAGAACTACAATAATCAAATCAAATCAAATCCTTTATTAACACATAATATTTGTTACAATTATAAATTCTATTTGTAAAAATTTTGTGTCTTGTCATATTAACTATAACTACTACTAATATAATACTGTATCAATTAATTAATATTTAATATAAATCTTGTACTACAGACATATGAGGTATTCGAATGTATGAAATAGTAATAAATGTGAACACTCAATATATATTTCAGCATACATTGAATAATGTTGCCAAATAGATAACACTGATATATGTAAATTAAAATAATTTAAAACAATCAAAACTTGGAACTTTCCATATTAAGATAATCCTTTACACTGTAATGCGTTGGGATGCATAGTTGTAACGTTACATGTTTATAAAACTGCAATACACACTTATAAAAGACGACTGTGCATAATGAATGTATGCATACTTAAAAACGGGACTTCTGTTTTGATATTAACTTTTGTTTCATTAATTTATTATTTACTTAGTGGAAATGCCTTTACGCACCAAGTGTAGGACTCATCCTTAAGAATAATCTACAATTGTGTGAGTACTCAATAAAACCCAACAGATTGCGGTGATGCAAGCCGGAACAATTTCGGATGCCTTCATGCCTGGCCGCGTGTCTTGAGCGTTTACGAGATACTTTTCAACTTCATATCGAAAAATTAGTGGTCGGTTTTTTATTTTATTTATTTATTTTTAATCACTGCTTCGGTGTGTTTCCAGTAACATAGATGAATGACAAATATCACACCCACTACTTCACAGCTGTCTTTGTCTGGAATTCTGTGGCAATTTTTTCATATAATATGAAAAACTGTTTTTTTTCTTTTTTTCTCATTTTAACATCATATTAAAACTAATTTCAATAATATTAAAATTGTTTTATTAGAAAAATCAATGAATGACATTATTTGTTTTTGAGTAAATTAAAAATGTATTAAAATATTCATGGCCTAAGTTGAACTGGATGAACCTTATTAATGAAACATGTGACCGTTTTTATATATACTACAAGAACATCACATATATATTTATGGTATACTTACTTATGTGACAATGAAATATTATTATATTAAGTCCGTAATATGATTTAAATTTGAATTTATAGTCAAATTGCAATCGTACTAATAGTTTTGAAGAACTAAATTTTTAGTACAAATTAATGAAGATGTTCTATCAAGTTAAGTTGAGGCACTTTAGTTAAACACTAATATTTTTTATTTATTTATTTACTTTTTAAAGTA
Organism: Stictocephala bisonia; assembly: GCA_035578905.1. Classification (NCBI taxonomy): domain Eukaryota; kingdom Metazoa; phylum Arthropoda; class Insecta; order Hemiptera; family Membracidae; genus Stictocephala; species Stictocephala bisonia. The sequence continues at coordinate 22,817 of JAQJVL010005479.1, read as the reverse complement.
GTATTTCTCTATAATTTCATGTTTTCTCCTACCCTAACGAATTACGATGGAACCCTACATGAACTGGTGGGAGATCAGAATTGCATTTTGAGTTCAATAAATTAGTGTGAGGTTATCAGTGATAGGAAGTAAATTTATTAATGGTTCCAAAGGTACAAAACAGTATTCAAAATTATGGAACATAGTGGAATACAGTTTTATTAAAACTTCTGCACTTAATATGCATTTAACAAAAATTAGGTAAACTTTAAATACTATATTCAGACTAAAAGTGACATTATATTCAAATAATTAATATAATTGTAAACAATATTTAAATTTAATCATCAATAATACAAATAGAATATAATAATGGTAATCTGAATTAAAAATGTATTCATGCGTTTTTAGTCATACAGTCTGCAATTACGTTTGGAAATTATTTATTTTTACAGTAAACTTAGATTTTATAAATGAGAGAGGGGCCAACACAAATTTAGAGAAATCTACCGGAGTTATTCAAAGCACGTTTGTCGTTAAAAGGCAGGACATCTCGTTATTTCTGTTTTAACCTTCCACAATCACTCGCGATGTTTTCACCGATTTATTGCTCTTGGTTTCCTAATTTAAGAATATTCTACATATTAAATATCTGTTTTATGAAATGATCAAATTATATAGGTCTCTGGCGACTAAATGATTTATTGTGCTAGTGATAAATTGTTAATTGACTTGTTAATATTTAACAATGTTAAATTAACTGTAATAAATCAATACATAAGCATGTATTTATAGTACAATTTATACTAACAATCTGTTTTACATATTTCATAGTTATTATTTTCCAAACTAAATATTATAGGTATTTAGTAAAGCACCTGAAGAATAAAATACCTAGATTCTACGAATAGACACAACAATTATGTTTATAATTGTCACTTTGTGTTTTACTGAAGACGTAAGCAGGATTTTTTCATGAAATCTACTGATTCTTAAAATCCATTTTAATTTTTATATTTTATATGTAACTATGATAGATCTTTTTTGTTCAAGAGAAGCTAAAACATATTTCGAAAATATTTTAATAAATATAAATCAATTGATAATAGACTGAACATTTAGTATCTCGGACGTAGTTAAAAGTTTACCTACATGGAGAAAATGACAAGTATTAAAAATTACAATAATTATACAGTTATTTTTAAATTGATTTGATATACATGTAAAACGATAACTGCACTTAAAAAAGCAAACCTCCAATCACTCAACTTACATTGATTAATTTAATTGTAAATTTGTAACTGCAATTTTTGTTATATGATAAAAGCAAAACCTTACACATGACACATAATTTTTACAAATTGTAGTTCTTGTAACACATATAATATTTCATAATTGTTTTAATCATCATTTTAAGGTAGTATTAGAATGTCAGTGGAATTTACCGAAGGGTTCCGACATTATCGCAAGATATCAGCGTCAAGGAACATCGAGCGTGGATGTTCCTTAGATGGGTGACTATCTAAGCGATCCCATCCTAACAGACAGCCCACCTGCCGGGTAATTTTTGGAGGTTCAGACCTTATCTTTGAGCCAGCTGCCCCTAGGTTGAGTATTAGAGAGTGCTTTTTATTATTAATCTTTACAGATAAAATAAGATATCCATTTAAGATTTACTAGTAGTTCTATTTTTCTTTTAATTTGGTTTGTCCTTTGTGTCTTTTAGGGATCTGTTCTCATACAACCCTGTAGGTGCATTCTGAACCTGTTTGTTATTCTACGTCGTAGTATGGGGTGGGTTTGCCATTCGTATTAAGCTACAAATATGTACTTCGGTAAAAATAGACATACGAATATACTGGAACACCTTTTGTTTTAAGGTGTACTTAGAATATTGGACATCACTATACAATATAAAATGAAGCAGGAGAATTAATTAAAATCAATTCCCTTTAAAAATCTGTCAACAATAGTAGACTTAATTTTAATAATCCATTTACAGTGAACATAATGAAAACACTCAAAACATTACTATTAACGATGCCCTGTAATTATAATATATAAACTATAAATTATAAAATGTTTCGGTCAGCCACTACTCGAACAACTATAGTTACTTTGGTACTAACGCCCGTCTTCATAGGTTTGGTAGTGATGGTAGTGTCAGTCATCTGAAACATAACCTGCGATAGAATCAATAATTTCAAGTTGTATTTTTATAATATATAAGTATATTATTCAATTATTATATTCTATAATATTATTATATTGTTTTTTATTTAATTGTATAATCATATTATTCGAATTATTGTATAATGGCGGATGCCGTTGAAAGTAAAAATAAATAAACTAAAAAACCGATATATTATTTTCTGCGTATTAGTCCAAAATATATGCGTAAAAATCATCTAATTATTGTTCACCATCTCATTAACGTAAAATGTTTACGCCTTTAGTTGCTCTTAATTTAAAGAAATTAAATTGCTATACAACTAAAATAAAATTGAAAAGACAATTTTTGAGACCACGTAGGTCATTAAATCATATAAATTTAATGATATTAAATAGCATTTCAGCTGGGTATTATTTTAATGATCTTGAAATTTTAAAGTATATGATTATAAAGAAATTTATTTAAGTTCATAAACATAATACATTTTAACAACAATAATAATAAAAACACATATAGTAACAATAAATGTATAACGACTTAAGGAAATATGAACCTGAAACTAAATTTGAATTATTAAAACAATTCTAACATTCAAATGTTACTTGGATATTTACTTTCACAATAAATAAATAACTGACAAAAATATAACCTCATCATGTTGGAGTATTCTTAAAGTTCAAGTTGATAAAAGCTAAAAAAAGAACAGAGTTGTTGAGGAAAAGAAAATTAAATACGACAACAAGTAAATGAGGAAAAGGAGCTTTCTCCACACCTTCCAAAGCCCTAACAAATAGTCTATATTTGCCTATTGTATCACTTGAAATTATCAGTCAGACATTTCTTTCTTGTTATTTGTTAGGTACAATAACAAGAAAAAAGAAACAAGTAAATGTTTTATTAACTTTATTTTTGTTATGTTTGAGTCTCGTAAAGTAATAATACATTTTATAACTATCATCATTGTTGTTCTATAATATATGTTAAATTTGACAGTTAATTCTAATACATAATATATTTATTAAGGCTGTTTAAACATTTTCCAGGCTTGTGATTGAGTTTCCTTCAAATAGTAACGTATGATCATCAGCTTAGTTGGGGATTCGAACATTGGACTAGAGTCTTAACAACTGAGTAATATTTATATATTTATAATTTCGTAGAAAATTTGCCTCCATTATTTATTTAATGGCTATTGTACATTTATTTTTTGCGAAATTGACTGACAAAAGTTATAATCAAATATATACAACAGACTCGTAACAAACCACAGAAGCATTTTATGTTTACATATAACACAAATATATCTAACGCGTCAAGTCCTGTTTATAATTATTTATTACATGATTATTCTTTATAAAGATAAGATTTTAGTAAAAAAACTTTATTTTAAACCACAAAAATTGATATTTTTAACATAATCTGTGGTTCGTTTACTATACGTTCAGATTGACTAAAAGAATGACATTTCTTATAATGATTTATTTTTATTTTTAAGAAATAAAACTAACTACATAAGAAGCTAAAATCAGAATAGATACCAACTTTATCAGGTTTTACTTTTAAGCAAACGGGCTCAAAAAAGGTATCGTGAAGTAATAATTCAAACTTTATACGTGCTTTTATACATCACATTTTCACCTTGTTCGACCTTTAGTTATCAAGTGACCATCATGAATCTAACGTCTAGAGGTTGGAATGCAGAACAGAATTATAAACTGCCATTGGAAACCAAGGATATTATTGTTAGCCAAAAGGAATGAACTGAAGACAAGGTTTATAACAACATATGAAAGAAAAAGTAATATACGGATACTTTGTTATTTTTCATCTCTAATAATTTGTTATTTAGCTATGTATGTTTATACGTTACCATCCAGTTACCGTTAGTCTAATTTGCCCATAATTTGGTTTCAACATCCTCACCGAGAGGTTGAACTTAATGATCGTTGAACATTCTCATAAAACTTTTCCATTTTTCATATTATAGCAATAAGTATATATCCTCTTCATCCATGTAACTTCTTACGAACCTTATTCTACTTATCTTATAATCTGGAAAAAAATATCCATCCATCTGCTTTGAATGTACTACACCCATTGCTTTTATTCCTCGTTTGAAAGTTTTGTAACTATTGGGCTCTGTTAAAAAGAAACTATACATAAGTAATCTGAGGGCTGTTGATGCAAATTTTCAGAGAATTGTAGTTCAGACCACACCTTCTCCCGGCCTATCCCATAATTCTCGTAGAATTTTCCTTCATATAAAATGTTCCTTTCATTCACAATAACCATTCCTTGAAGCGTCTAGAAGCCTTAAAGCCAAACATAATTAGTTGGAAATAGATCAACTCATTTGAGGAGCTTGGTCCAAAGGTCATGGACTCATCTATGGAAAATGGTGTTCATATGGAGCATAAAGCAAAAATATTGTCTTCAGTTATTCTGAAATAGATGCTATTTTAACCTTTCTGTCTCCTTGAATGATATTACAGCCTCAAAAATGTTCCTTCCAAAGCTTCTAGTGCCTAGAGGACAGCAGGTGAAATGAAAGTAAATTTTACTATCCAAATGTATACATCAGTCTATTATCAGGTGTATTTCTAATTTGAGTTTTTCTTTTTATCTAGTAACGATTTCTTGGCAGTGGAACGTACTGTGACAGGTAAGAAATGTCTATTATTGCATGAAAACCTAGGTTATATAATGTAAAGTTAGTATGATTTTTTGATTGCGTAGATTACTATTTAATTTTGAAAAATATTCAGCTTAGTTCTTGGTCATAAAACATTCCAAAGACGTCTAGTAGTATTGTATGCACTTTTTAGTGGTTCCCCTTTAAACCAATCTCTATAAACGTATTTGGTAAGCTGGTTAATATGTTGATTGAATTGTAAATAGTTTTTCTTAGCCGACGTAGCTTTGGTTATACATGATTTTACTGTAAAATTAAATAAAAATAACTTAGTTTTACAGTTATGTTACAATTGGTGTAGTTACGATAAATAGGTCCTCTCTTACACCTAACCATTATTAATGTAAAGCTAGTAAGAGTAACAATTTCACAACACTAGTTTGGTGTGTAAAATAAAATTGATACAAGATAGTAATAACCCAAAAGCGTAAATCAATAACGAATACTACAAACACAGGTACGTATAACAGGTATATTAAGAAACGTACAAAAGAAACAGCTGTAAAGCTAAACTCACATTCCTCCTCTCATACATACTATGACGTCAGCATACACCTAGCGCCGAACAAGCCGCTCACCCCACGAGGCCCAGAGAAGAACCGTAACTACAGCCCGAAATCGATATCACTCTTTGCTACCTCTAATAAAATTGGGAAGATTATTACAAAGTCGGTAAAAAGGCATTGTTTTATAAAGAAGTTCTATGGCGAGGAATTGATAACAATGAAGATCAGCGCCGAGGGTTTAAAGTACAAGTCTTAGAACTGTAAGAAAAACGTTCGGGCAGATAATTTGGGGATTTATTACTTAAGATGAAATACAAAATAGTGAGTGTATGAAGCATATGGAGATGATTCAATTTAAGAAAACAAAGGTTTTCGAAAACGGGGTAACACAAAATAAAACGGATACGTGTTTTAGGACCCATTATGTCCGAAAGATCAACTTTCATATCATTGATCACAAGGTCACAGTAGTTAAATTTTGGAACAATTAATGTCTTTACAAGCATATCTTTCATATTCAATGGGAAAAAAGCAATTCTTTTAAACCTGTGAATGCCAGCAAAGCCATGTTACAAGTTTCAATTACAAGTCCTGTTACAAGTATATTATCAAATCAAATCAATGTCTTTAATGTCACTAAATACACGTAAATGAAATACATAAAGTACATGGACACACACCATACAAATTATATATACATTAAAACGTATAGTTTACAGATAATTTCAAATTAAAAAGGCCTTCTTGAGACTTATTTAGACTAGCATAAGGTTATTGTTAAAATAAGTCCAAGGTTTTTTTACTTTATGATTGTTAAGTAGTACAGTACAAACTTTGGGGAACACAAGGTCAACACTCCTCAGAAGTCTATTGATTCCAACCCCAATTTTTTAAATTTTGTTTTTATACATTTTTCTTTTTTTCAGGCCCATGTAGCAATAGCATTAATATCAATGTTACTATTGGCAACAGTAGTCAGTAATAGGAAAGTTATTGTAAATTTGTAAGTCATCAGGGTACAAGTAAATAAGAGTCCTTAAAAACAGTTATGACATAAGTGTATAAGAAAAATAATAAGGGACTAAAGACTGAACCCTGTGGTACTCTTGACTGACGGGTGTCCAGTAAAATTTCTTATTATTAGTGCTAACACACTGTTCCATCAAATAAGATCACACCCAGTCCACACAATCATTATAAAACCCCATCTTTGATAATTTAAAGAGGAAAATAGTATGAAAACATGGTCGAATGCCTTAAAGAAATAACATAAACTCAAACAAAAAAAAAAAATTAGTAAATTGGCACTGAAACACTCTTTTTAAGACATTTTTATAAGCCTGATTGACAAATTGTACTATCCGTTTTATTGTATATATTAATACTGTTCTTATAAACTTATGTTTTATTTTAAATATGTTCTTATTGTTAAATTTTATTTCTATTCTTTTTTTTATTTTTCAGCTAATCAAGGTTCAGGACTTTATTTAATGATTACACAATTTAGGCATCTGTTGCTACCTCCTGGGAAGGTTGATTTATTACACATTGGCATTGATTACACAGCCCATATATAAAATAATAATATAGCAAAATCAAGAAGAAAAATGCATGCACTATCACACAACAGTATTTTGACAAATATAGTTGTTCTAGGAAAGTGGCTATTAACTTAACACTTTAGTATCTTATATTAATCTAACAGCTAAATAGTTGTCTTCTAGTTAATTTTCACATAGGTCTAATTTATTTACACATAGGTCTAGTTTATTTTCAAATAGGTCTAGTTTATTTTCACTTAGGTCTAGTTTCTTTTGATATAGGTCTAGTTTGTTTTCACATGGGTATAGTTTATTTTCACATAGATTGCGGTAACATGTGAGTGCTTTCTTAATAAAATTTTTGACTTTAACATAATGTTTTTAACATAATGATTTTAACATTACCTGCCAGTCAATTTACAAATGTGTTGGTTGAGAAATATACCAATATATCTCTGTAACCACAGACAACTATTGAGTTCCCCGTAGGGCAACCTCAGAAGATATACTGGTGAAAACCACATCTGGTTTGATGCAATTCACGCCAATTGTATAGTTTACGTCATCAAGATTGTATTTAAATTGAACAATAAGAGATAAATTCAAGTAATATAACTGTTTAGTTATTTATATATGATGTACTTGATTTAACCTCGATATATGTTTAAAGTTATTTATTTAATTATGTGATATTTAATGATATTTTCAAATCCTTCTAAAGCTGATCACGGTTTTTTATTTCAATTTTTTTTCCTATAGTAAACTTGCTATGGATAATTTTTATATAATTTATTTATAACCTATATTTATGAAATATATCAGAAGTTATATTTCTAATAATTATCTTTAAAATTAGGAAATAAAAACAATATAATAAATATCTACCGTTATAATATCTGTTATTCAAGGAGTTATTCTTATCACCTACATTTTTAAATGAGGATTTTAATTATAATTCAATTACATGGCTGTTTCATCGAATACATTTCAATAAATTTCATTAAGTTTACCCTATTTAAACATTGTTAGAATATGATTTTCAAAAGTAAATATAATTGTACAGTTTTTTAGGCTGTATGACGTTTTTTTGAAAAGGTTTCTTCCACACATATCCACAACTTGATAGAAGGGAGAGAGGTGGTTGCTTGTATATTAAAGTTATATTTACATTTTCATTTACTTGTTTAAACAATAACATTTGTCTTATATAGCCCTTGACAATTTGTTTTTTCTAGAAAAAATAAAATTTTATATAAAGAATTACAGTGTTAAATTAGCACTTGTAAAAAAACGAATAAATTTTAATTTTAATAACTCTTTGTGGTTAACTTGAACAAATCTTTACGCTAGACGGATTGTCACATGTCTGAGAGATTGGATCTGAAAATGTATTTATATAATATTCACTGGGTGTTATGAGTACATAATAAATATATACCTAGACATTTTAAATTCCAATGTTTCTAACATAAGCTAATATGTTTTTGTTTTTAATCGAAGCTTATGCATTACTTTTTTACTGAAAAGTAAATATAGGGGCCCCACCTGAATTTCATTTTTTTCTGGGCAATATTAAATTAATGCACTTTAATACATTGAAATGTTTTCGTGAAAATCCCTATATTTGAAAAATTATTGATAAAAACTTTAAAATAAGTTTTAACGCCAAAACTAATATAAGTTTAGCCTTTTCGGGTTACGATTTTTTTGAACTCCGTGTTCTTCAATCCCCGGAACACTTAAATGGAATTAATGATGAAATATCCTAGTAATGTAACATTATATGGCCAAAGTCTCCTTTCTCTGTCATGGCAATTTTGTATTGATCAATGGAATTGTACTTGAAAATACACTACTTAATAAGTATTATTAAAATGCACAAATGTACATTAGCTATCGATTAGGGAAGAAATTATGTTTCTATATATAAGACAGCTTGTTAAAATAACACTTCAAAAACAAAAATCGTAACTATCCATTGAAACATATTAATAATATACTGAAAAATAACATAAATGTATTGAAAAAAATCTACAATGACATTATTAAATATCAGCTAATTCATAATTAAAAAAAATAATATGCACTATGATAATGTTGGTATGAACGTATATTAAAATACATCAACTAAGAAAAGGAGCTATTAATTATTAAATGTTTGTTACGTATGACGTTATTGTGAAATAAATAATAATAATCGTAATTTAACAAAAAATCATTAACATACTGGAAAACTACACAACTATATTACATCAAAGTATACAGTTAATTTTCATCGGGAAATATCAGCTTATTTAACATTAAAAAATGTTTTTATAGTGGTGATTTTTTACGTTGCCTTTTTTACTTGATGTAAATTGTGTTTGATTTTTAAATCAATTTATCAAAATAAGTAAAATTATAATAGCTCAACTAATGATTTACCTTCAGTCTTAATTATCACAATTGACTTTATAATCGATAATTTTACATTATTAATCATTAAATAATAAAATAAATTTAAGATTGATTATAATTGTATTTATGTCAATATCTCTACACGTTTATATTAGGTATAGTACTATACAAATCTTACACGAGATAGTAAAATTAATGTTTCTAAGAGTGGGGATGTTATTTTACAATTTGTACAACAAAAACGGGAAGACACTTAACAACGGCAAGGTTCACAAGGAAAACCACCCTTGTCATAATCTATTTAATAGACAACTGCTGACACACGGAGAATAAAACAGAACGATGTTGCCACGTGTGTTTATGTACGACATAACCCGTACTGAACACAAAATGTCGTATTAACATCGTCTTTGTCTTTCTTTGAATCAAAATGCTTCTTTGCGTAGCAATAACGTTATTTGTTGCTTTAAGCTGTATTTTTTTACTAGGACTGCATTACAATGTATTTTTCCATTCTTAGGAAAGATCTGTTTATTTAATGAGGCCCTTTGTGTGTAACACATTATATAGCCTCTGTTCATAACATATATTTAGTTTCATATAGTACATAAAGTTCAACTGCATCTAGGACTTTCTAAAGAGCATTACTATGACATTGTGTTTAATAAACATGTGTAGTGGAAATGTGTTTAATACTTAAATAACTGACTTTAATGTACTAGTCTTTACAAATAAATTAATTTATTATTCTTTTAAATAGTTTTACATTAATAATTTTATATTATTTGTGTATTTTAAGTGATGTACACGTATAATTCCATTTCCGTATAAAAGTAAGATGTCATAACAACACTTTAATTGATGAGTTTAGTTTATTTATATCTTAATCATAAATGTTCAAGAGAATTTATCTTATTTATTAATTAAAATATTGCACATTATTTAATTTATAAAAAGCATAAATTAAGAAAAATCTAGTACTAAATATACTCAATGTTAACCTGTACGTTACTAATAATTACTTTTTATGTTATTGTACTAAATGTGAACTATTCATATTAAGTAATACATACCCTTAAAATAATATTTATCACTATTTTTTCAATGCTTTTTTAGTGTTCTTATTCAAATTCAAATCGTTTATTTGTCAATTAACAATAGTATATTGCATAACAATGGTCAATATAAATACAATAAAACAAAGGTTAAAATTGTGAGGGCTTAAACCTAATTAGAGCTATGTTTATCATACTTAGACATCAAGTATTCACTTACAGAGTAAAATTCCTTTTCAATCAGGAAACATTTTAGTCTTAACCTAAACTTACTAACTACGGTTACTGCTCTCAATTCCAGAGGGAGGCTGTTAAATAATTTAATTGCAGAATAATATAACTGGCTCTCAAAAAATTATGTTCGGTGCTTTGGAAAGGGTAGACGGCTGGATTTTCGGAAATTATGTTGTACAGGTGATTCGGTGGTAAAAATATGCATGTTTTTTTTAATAAAGGTTAAGGTCTCAAGTATGTACAGGCTTGGAAATGTAAGTAAATTGTTTGCACGGAACAGCCCCCTGCATGATTGATTCCTTGCCAATCCCAAAACAATCCTCAGACATTTCTTCTGAAAACGGAAGATGTACAATGTCCTGGCGTTTTCAGAGCCCCAAATTGGAAGTCCATAAGTAAGATGTGGAAATATGCATCCATAATAGCAGGCCAGAAGAACTTCAGTACTGGAAAAACGGGAAAGTCTACGCAGTAAAAAGATACCACTGCACAATTTGCCACAAACTTTGTCCATGTGAAGATGAAAGTTCAACCTTGAGTCCAGAACGACACACAAGAAGTTTGTACATTGTGACGGGCTAATAACGAAATCACCTAAAAGGAGGGACGAGCTTCCACTAGCACCGTTCATAGGTGCTCGAATTCTAAAGTCGAGAAATGTTGTCTTTGCAGTGTTCACGGTAAGGCGATTATCCTCCAGCCATTGAAGAAGACAACTACCCTGTACAAAAATATCGCATTCCAGAGTTTCCCTATTTTTATGTGACATATTGATGGATGTGTCGTCAGCAAATAGACATAAATTCCCTCCGTTTACACTTGACGAGATGTCATTAATAAATAACAGAAACAAGACTGGGCCAAGATTAGAGCCTTGGGGTACCCCTGACTTCACTGTTTCTACAGAGGATACTCGATGACTTAAGCAACCGGAGTCGTCAACAAAGGGAATTTCAACCACCTGGCTACGGCCTTTTAAAAATGAAGAAATCCAGTCGAATGCAGCTCCCCTTATTCCTCTTAACATTGTTCTAAAGCACATAATAGAATTTATGTACATACATAATCAGGTAATACGTGTCAATATTAACATTTTACTCTTTGGATTTATTTAATATTTAATCTTCTTGCAGTACAATATCGTTCTGGTCATAATTTCTTCTGGCTGGAGTTTATAATACTGTATATCTTCCATATATTTATCAGAAACTCCCTCGTCAAAACGGTCACTTACAATCTCAAAACCCTCATCTATGTACTGCATTCCTGTTGAGCAGATCAAATATCTCGCCCAATACTAGATGGGCCGTAGCGTGAAACAGTTTCGATGGACGAAATAAGTTCCTTATTATCGATCCGTCAATACCTGTATGTAGAATGAACCTCCGTCGTAGAGAATGGGCATTCTTGAATCGGTTCCGAACTGGAGTAGACTGATGAAATTACTGGAAGTATAAGATTGACACTAGATCAGTTATGTGATTATGGGGAGTCTATCCAAACGATGGATCACGTAGTTACATAGTGCATCCTGCGCTATTTTACGGAGGAATTAGCTAGCACAAACAGAATCAGTGAAGCAGGTCTTAGATGACTCGATGGATTGGACTTAGTTTTGTGACAGGAGATCACTTTACATTTTTATTCAATTAATATTTCATCATTACTTTTCGATATTTTACATCGCAGCTTTTTGAAATTAACAAAGGGTAGCTTTAATTAAATTAACAAACCATACTATATATATTATATGACCTAAAACCACATTCTTGTAACTATTAGTATTTCATTAAGTAATATTATGGTCACTAGGAAATCATGTAGGGATTTTTTTCGTTTGACAACTAGAAAAGTAGGTCCACCCTGACTAATGAAATCTATTTATAATTAAAAACACTAAAATTTAATAAACTCTATAGTTTTATTTTGTTTAGTGACTAATATAGCAGTGTATTAAAAATTATTAGTAATTTGTATCATGTTTTTATCTAAACCCAACATTGATCACGTGTAATAGTAACAATAATAAATATAAAAATTTTGTAATTTAACTGTTAAAGTTAATATTTATTTATATTCATGGTAGAAATAATATATCTAACAATATCATTAGCATTATCCATAGTTTAAATGTAGTCATCAATTCTTAAATAAGTATGTTTTGATATAATTTAAACTAAACTGCTAAAAACAATACTTTAATTTTAAAATAGTATACGTAATTTTTCAACGATAGATTATATTTATTTAGATCTTCATTGAGTCGTATGTTGTATGAGAAATAATGAAAGGTGATACTTAAAACAGCAATAGTTTACTCTATTTTTACAAAGTTTAGAATCATAGTAATTTTTTTAACATTATTAGAAAATAATATTCATTTAAATAAATTTAATCATACTTCAATTTCTAAGTCATGGACTCTCCTTCTTGTATTCATTTTACGTTTTACAAAACAAAAAGTTTGTAGCTAAATAAAATAAAAAGTTGCAAATAAATATATCAAATTGGTTTCTAACAATTATACATTACCACAAACTGAGAAGTAGTCAAGGCGAAGGGGTCTGTTTCAAAAAGCAAAACTTAACAAGTCAAATGATTTGCTTTAACGATTACTATCGATCGATTCAACATTAATTTTTCTAACATATTTAACATTTATTATAATGTAGTTTTTGTTGATGTCCAATGTTTTATTCGTTATGTTACTTTTCAATTAATAATAATTATTTTTTATCGGTTATGACAAACAAAACTCTGAAATAAGCATTTACGCTATATAACATATATTTTTAAATTATTAATTTCCGAAGTTTGGATGGTTTTGGAATTTAATACTGAATAATAACGATAATTTTGTAGAGTAAAATTAGTTTTGCTATATATGCTATAATTAGACATCTACCTTAAAAGTGGTATATTCAATAATTTATGAAACTACAAAAACAACTAAAAAATTGCTTTGAATTAACTTGATCGAGTTTTGAAAATATTTTTGTAATTTTTGATAAGTTAATTTTTACTTATTTGCAAATTTTAGGAAAATATCATCACAATTTATTATTTATTTTTTATTTTTTACTCTTTTGATCTTAATTTTCCTTTTTAATATGTTACTACTAACACAATATTCCTGTTATAGCTCATAACGAAGACACTCACGCTTTTTTAAGATAGGCTTTTGCTTAAAATATTACGGCAATATTCGCCAAAGCAATAAATGCTGATGTATTTTAAATAATATACAAACTCTTAAATTAAAAAAAATTACTTTCATGTAAAAATAATATTTAATTATAGACAAATTAATAACATTGTATGTACAATTTGCACAATTTCAATAAAATTAAAGTTAATTATAATTTTATTTGTAATAATTTTATATTTTACAATTGCAACAAGTACAATATTAAGCATTTTCACAACTAAATTCTAAATTACTCTAAAATATTTTCATAGTATGCGCATCAGTAATCATTAGATATTTCGGAATAATTTTCTATAAAATTCAATAATGACGTACAATGCTAATGAATTTTCTAAACACTATCAATAACATGTGTTCATGACTTACAGCTTGTGAACGTGTTATAAGAGAAATTTATCAGACGTATTTTCACATTTCATATTTGTATTGCCAAGGAATATGTTCGAGATAGGAAATAGGAATCGTGACTGGATTTATCCATGGGTTTATTACAAAATGCAAGATTCAATTGAAATAAAATTGTCATTAACCAAATCGATTATTGATATTTGTTTTAATATTATTGAGTCTAAACATATTCTTGCTTTACAAAATTAAGAAAAAGTATTTGCATACTTGTTACATTACTAATTATCACTTCAACCAAAACATTTATTATATAATATATTTAATGGATAACAATCTGATTGGTAAATAAACTTTTGTACTAATATTTCTCGTAACAGAATCGACTGAGGTATCAGTAAATGTGTATATATATCTGATATATATATATATATATATATATATATATCAGATCTTGAGAGAACAAATGATACCGTATGAGATTTTTTAGTGCTAATCCAGTACAAGTTTCTTGAATTAGTGAGTTACAACTTTAGAAAATCCAATCCTTAAATTTTATACAAATCTATTAATAACTCAACCACTTCCCTAACTGTTACATGACTCATAAGGGACCCACACAATCTCCCATCTTACATATTACTCTTAATAGTCTCACCTATCCTTCAATTTTATACAAATCTATAAATAACTCAACCACTTCTCTAACTGTTACATGACTCATAAGGGACCCACACAATCTCCCATCTTACATATTACTCTTAATAGTCTCACCTATCCTTCAATTTTATACAAATCTATTAATAACTCAACCACTTCTCTAACTGTTACATGACTCATAAGGGACCCACACAATCTACCATCTTACATATTACTCTTAATAGTCTCACCTATCTTTCAATTTTATACAAATCTATTAATAATCCAACCACTTTCCCAACTGTTACATAACTCTTAATAAACCCACACAATCTCCCATATTACATATTACTCTTAATAGTCTCGCCTATCCTTCAATTTTATACAAATCTATTTATAACCCAACCACTTTCCCAACTGTTACATAACTCTTAATAAACCCACACAATCTCCCATATTACATATTACTCTTAATAGTCTCTCCTATCCTTCAATTTTATTCAAATCTATTAATAACCCAACCACTTTCCCAACTGTTACATGACTCTTAATGGACCCACACAATCTCCCATATTACAAATTACTCTTAATAGTCTCGCCTATCCTTCAATTTTATACAAATCTATTTATAACCCAACCACTTGTATAACTGTTACACGACTCTTAATGGACCCATACAATCTCCCATCTTACATATTACTCTTAATGGTCTCGCCTATCCTCCAATGTTATCCGCCTCTTAATAGATCTACTTACCTTATAAACTAATTAACTAGACTATTAACGAACCCACCCCCTTTCATATCTTTCACATGCTTCTTGATAAACACACCGGTGACCCATGTTACATGTGACTGTATAGACTCATCATATAGCATAAACAACTCATTATTGACCCATCAACCCTCCTAACTACTTAATATTTGTTATGTCTTGTAAAAATACCTCGTACAAGACCTCTGCACCCAGTGGTTAGCTCTTAAATGTCACATTCTTTGGTCCAGTTCATCAGCAAGTGGCTATTTATATAATACTAAAAGACAATCAAGAAATTTTTATGAGCTTTGACATTTAAATGTGACGACATCAATATGTCAAACTACCGACTACAGTTAGTTATATGTATACTTTAAGTCAAGGTGGTCATCAAAAGTATTGGATGACTCCTTATGTCAGTCTTCATCAGCACGCTCGGTGGTGACTATCAACTGACTCATAAATGCTAAGGTCAAGTTTTCCATTCAAATGCTATGTTACCGACAATTCCTCGGTAGCTTTGATAGGACGATGCAATCTTAGTTTCAGAATCCTCGTAACAATCTTGCCAGCCAAGATTGTTACGAGGATTCTGTACTTGTCATTCTTATCTGAATGACAACCGTATAGAGTGCATTATTGGGGGTGCATTATTTAAGTTGCCACCCTGTGTTTTAAGTAAATACAGATATGTGCATGCATTAATTCCAGAGTAAACTTTTGTTACGCTGCAGGTACACATATAAAGCAGGCCTGTATTCTGGTAGATACTCTTCGTCACATTTAGCCCTGCTGATCTTATTAACATTTTACTAATATATAATGTATTCATTAGTTTTCTCCACGATACTAACCTTTTTCTAGTAAATTTTCTGCTAAACTTTAATGTATAATATTAATTTATGGTTAAAAATAATTTACCTCACCATTAACATAATATTTTTAAACATTAAGTGTAAATATACAAATACATGAGGTCACTAATAGATTATCATGGATAAAATGTATGCATTGTTGTAATTACTAGATAATTGGTACAAGTGAATAGAACGAGGACAATTGAAATTTTTTATATAGAACAAATAGTAATTTTTAATTATTATAACAATTAAATTAAAAATTGGATGTTGTTTTAAGTTTAAAGTCTTCTAGTTACACATGTTTTCAAAATAATATTCCAAATTTAATAAGAGATTACCTTTTTATTTATATATATCCCCCAATGAATGTTGGTATGGTTACTCAACACGTGGGCTATGGTATGCAACATTTAAATTGATCAAATTGTTTGCAAACAAAGAAATATTCTCGTAGCCTTCGTAAAATATATAACTAACCTCAAACATTGTTGTTCATAATGAGATATAAATATTCAGACATATATTTAGGGACTTACGGAAATACCGTATTTTCTTCTTAAGCATGTACTAAAATGTTCAGTATCGTACTCACTTTAAATAGTTATAGCTTATTTTATATGCGTTATATTAAGTCATATTAGAGAAAAATTAATCTCTGTTTAAAATCCAAGCACTCTTAGCTTATCTAAGAGTATTCCTAGGATATTTGCTGTTTTATCAACAAACGCGAATGTTTCCGGCAGTGTATGTATTTATTACTTTCTGTAATTATAAATAAAAGTTTATTCGGTTCTTACTATTGAATTTAATGTTGTATTGCAAGTCCATTTAGAAAAAATGTTTTTTACAGAAAAGAAAATTTTCAATGAAAATGTAAAGATAAAAGGCACGATTCACACGAATTTTCGTGATTTTATCATAAGTAACTTCTGAGGTACTGGTATTTTTTTTTTACTTTGTAATAATCTCCTGAAGTGGAGGCTACTTACGGACATTATGTATAATCTTGTAATGTAAACATGTTGTAAAACTTTAAAAAAGCTAACATACTATATGTTGCATTTTCCAATGCCATTACTAAACCTGAATTACTAAATTAGAAGAGTTAATAGATCTTACATTAACATATGATATAATATTCAATATAAGAAAGAGATTTAATATTTATTGGCGTCTTAATTATTTCTTTGGTTGTAGGTTTTTCCTAAAAATAAAACAGTTATATAGGGTGTTGAATAATTATTATGGAATCACCTTCATTTGTCTTAATGGGTTTTAATTCTCAATTAATTATTTGGACACATTTTAAAGAAATGAATGTATTAACATACCTTTTTAAGAATCTCTGCTAAGACAGTTTTAAAAACAGTCACTATTTCTGATTGGGTGGTTCTTTTTATTTTAAACTTGTGGCGTCTTATTAAAAAGAGGCTTTAAATTGATTTGGAAGTCATCATAGCCTTTTATTTAGACGTATTACGAATTCCTCCTCGTTGCCTCCCATTTAGATTGAAAAAATTACAAACTGCATCAAAAGGTAGAAAAAAGTTCTTCACAGGTATAGTAAATATCAATTATTTATCAGAATCCATTTTAAAAAACTAAAGGTAGTTATATACTTTTTCAACGCCCTGTATTTAAATTCTAGAATAATCAAAAGTCCAAACACGAGAAGTTAGAAAGGTTGGCAAACGAACAATTTGTTTTACTCTAAATGACTTTGTACTAGACTAACCCAATCACCCCTACTATAACGAGGTGGAATGTAACTCGACCTGAATTTGTGGTTTGATCCTATCTGGGCATCCGGCCAGGTTGATCAGTTGAAGACGATTTCGTTACTGAAAAACGTCAAAATCACGTCTGAGCCACCACTTAACTACTTAATATAATTAAATATTTAATTTAATTACAGTTCAAAAGATATATTATTTAAATTACACTATTCCTACCAAATATTCATAACAAGGTCTTATAATATCATCGACTGTGAGCGATGATTCGTACAAGACACTTACAATAAATGAGAAATTTTAAACTATTATCTTATGCCTTACATAAATCTCTTTTTATATTTTATTAGATTAAAATCTTCAATATACCACCTTACACCATGATACAAATAGATAATATCATATGCCTCATACATATGATTATTATTTTGAATCGTTCTAAAATATATTTAACACTATATTTACTATATTATTAGTATTAAATTAATTTTTATGATTATTGCACAGCAATAATGTTTTTATACTTATATGTATAAATTAAATCTGCTAAATTTTACGTTATTTGAAATTTGTAAAACTATTGAAATTCGATTAATGAACTCCTTTAATGGACACTCTTACAAGTCGAATGTAAAATATAAGCATATAATAAAAATAAATTGCAAATTTATTTAAGTTTTTTTATGTTGACAATGGGAAATTCGTAATATTTAGCAAATCATAAATATACAGTATATGCTAGATAAATTAATCACATCGTCATTCGTATTTAATGGCAAACCAATTGAAGTACCGGAGCGGTTAATGAGTGTCTTAGAAGTGAAGCGATAATCGCAAGCCAGGTTAAGTAATTTCAACAAGTCACTTTCTGTAAGGAAACTGTGAGGATTCATGATTAGTTTATTGATCATCAGATGAAGAGAATATTAAACACATTGATGATTAAAATTGTTAGGATTATAGAAATAAAAAAATTAAGTGTTTTTGCTTATACTAAACTTTATAAGTTATTGTTGATTACTACTTTGAAATGTAACATTATCATTCGTTTCGTTAATGCTGTTTTATATTATTGTTCGGAATACTACTATGAAAAAAACTAAATTTAAAATTATATATTTTGTGTTTGAGTTATACTTAAATGTGTTTTTCTTTGCAGCCAATTTCATTCAATAAGAGCTTGATAATAGCAAAGGAAATTGTCATACGATGTTTTTAAGTAAAGGAAATTACATATAACAAATTCATAGCTACTACAGATATAAAAATAGCAATAAAATATTATTTTCGTTAATAGGTAATTTCTTTGAAATTTGTGTAAATATAATTTTAAGAAATTAAGCTAGTGATGAAAGAAATCTTAAGTCTTTATTATTCTACAAGTCCGAATTTTATATCCAGTTAAGGTCACAAACGAAATTAAGAGGGAATTACTTCAATATATTCAAGGCAGATTTACTGTATCGGAAAAATACCCTTTTTAGTTTATCTTTATTGTATTCCCAGTTTGTCACTGGACGAGTATTTTGTAATCGTTTTAGGTTACTTTCTCATTGAGTGTTATTCCACTTAAAACTGAATATTCAATAATATTATGTACCTACTTAATTTTATAAGCATATATTTGTATATATTATAAGTAGTATTATGTTTTTATTTTATTATCTAATTTTGCCAACAAAGGGTAGAACAACATCAACAGCAATAACATTGTGTTTATGATAAAAATAATAGCCTAGTAATAGAATAATTATATTTATAGATAACATGTTTTCTGTGGAAAGTAGAAAATTACTTATCAATATACTGAATACATATCCTTTTTTTATGTTACGGAAGATTTTACAGTTTGTATGATACGTCTAAGTTAGTAACCTCGAGTTTTTTATTGCCTCACGTTTTTCTTAATATCATTAGTATTATCTAGGTAGAGTTTATTTTTCTTCAACATCTCACTTTAATATTGCAGATAACATAATTAAATTCACACAAAAATAATGTTATCTCTATTAATTTGAAGTGATGAAACATTGAAACATGAAAAATACCAAAATACAATACCAATGTACGTGTTTGGGTGGGCGGGTGAGTAAATACCACTGTACGTGTATGGGTGAGTGGGTGGGTCAATCCCACTGTACGTGTATGGGTGGGCGGTGTGTAGGGGTGGGCGGGTGGGTCAATACCACTGTACATGTACCCACTCATACAAGCACGGTGTTACTGACCCACCCGCCCACGCACTCAAGCACGGTTTACTGACCCACCCGTCCACGCACTCAAGCACGGTTTACTGACCCACCCACCCACCCATACAAGCATGGTGTTACTGTACTTGTTTTCTTACAGGGCTAAGTTGTTGATAGTACCATTACTGTCGTCACTGGATTTGTGTGTACCGAGTTTGAGGGTTGTTCACTAAGAAACTGATGAGCTTAGGAACAATCCTATCACGCTTTTGTTCTTCTCGTCTTATTGGTCGTTATGGCTTATTCATTTTAGACCTTAATGAAGGTTTTAATAATTTCCATAATAGTAAGAACTAAGAAAGTATCAAAATTTTAAGTAGTTAATTTTCATTGTGCATTATCATGAAACTGCTATAACTCAAAATCCCATTATTGTTACTAACCTACATTTTTACGGTTTTAAGTTTCATACATTTAAGGGTTCTTTAACCTTTAATAAGAAATGTTTTACTAAATTTTCTGAAACAACTTTTACTGTAGTAAATAAACTTCAAACTCGAGTAGACATAATTTCTGCACTTACGGTAGAAATGATATTTCTAAAGAGTTTTAAGTAGATATAAAATACAAGTGAACGTCAGACAAAACCAAACCTACCACAGTAATGCACAAATACACACCTTAATAAAGGAATATGCCTCGATGTAGTGAGACAAAATATTTATACAAGGTATACTTCGTTGAATTACATTTACTGTTACCTAACCAGCGGATGTTATATCTTTATTGTTTTTAGACATTAATTTATAGTACAAGTAAACGTCACACAACACAAATTTATTACAATATAAGCACAAAATGCTCATATTCTTAGATGCTTTGAATGCTTAGATTCATTAGTGAATCCCTCTGGTCTGAGGAAGGTGAGCGTGGTTCACGGAAATCTATCACCATAATATTTGTGCATTTAGTACTTGTATTGTAATATAGTTGTGCATTTTGTGCTTATATTGTAATAAATTTGTGTTGTGTGACGTTTACTGGTACTTTATTTGTACCAACACGTATTACGCTGATTGAAAAAAATGTATTTATTAATTAGGAAAAAATATAATTATTTATTTGTTTTATCAACCATATCTTATTAAAACAATAATTCAAAACTAAATAAATAACATATATATGGATAGTAAAATGTACTTACAGTTAAAGTGTATATTAAGCAACGAAACCGATTAAGCAGTGAATACAGCTTTAAAATAACAAAACTAAAGAAAATTAGGTTTTAAAGAGATAATTTAAAAACAAATTATTATTTATACAGTATAGAATAATAAAAGACGTGTTTTCCTTATATATAAATACATGAAGCAGAGTGGCAAACCATTGTAAAAATTAAATATTTCATACCCATTAATTCCAACAGAATTATGTTTGAGTTTTTTATCTTATCTTGATAAAATTGTAAATAATGTTTGTTCAGCGACCAATAAAATTAAAAAAAAAAACACCTTACTATTTCGTAGTCTACCATACTGTTAAATGAGGTCATTTTCGTCGATTCATCCATCTGCCAACAAATCATGTAGCTTAAGAAATATTATGTATAAAAAATAGCATCATCATAAATATTCCTTACATACTTGTTGAAAGTTAATAAACAAGTTTACCAACATTTATCGCACTGATGATTTACTTGTTGTGAAATTGGACTCTACCAACATAATTAAAAATTCTAACACATATTTTACAAATACAAATCACTAGTAAAGAATTATATATATTTTTTCATTTCAAATGATTTATATAAAAATATACTCCATATAAAACTATTTATATTTTATTTCCATCTTCTTTCATCATGAGATTCACTATTCACAACAAGCTCGGTGGAACCACGTAAAATCTACTACTTATTTTTATTTCATCTCTCCTTCACTACGATTTCAAAAACACAGCTAAATAGTAATTTGGAAAGATTACATCTTTTTAACGTTTTCATTGAAACAGCTGAAAAAAATTCTTTTTTTTTTTAATAACTGACAAATTTAACTTTTCGTTTATTGTCAGTTAATGGTACCTTTATTAATAATTTTGTTTATAGATCCAGGATACGTTGTTGTAACGTTTGTAAATAAGTTTCATTGGCAAAAAAACTGTTATGCCTATCAATAACAAAAAAACAAAAAAAAAAAAACGAACATTATAATATGTTTGGTGCCTAGTTTTCCGTAATACTGAAGGTAATGAGGTTCTTCTAAAATGGTTAACAGTAGTAGGGGTTTGCCGTTCCTGGCCCAGTATTATCTAGGGTGGATAATCCACCGTAAATTTTAGATTGATAATTTCATAATTTGGTTAGATTGATAATTTCACAGTTTGCTCGGATTGATAATTTTTCATGGTTGAAAATTTTGTGTTGGCCTGGCGCAGTGCTAGGCGTAAATTTTGATGGGGAAAAAATATGAGTGTTGAATGTTCTAGTTTTACGCGTGGGGTTGAGTTTGGGG
>JAQJVL010005478.1:0-35102 GCA_035578905.1 Stictocephala bisonia | reverse complement strand
TGTGTTATATTTTTAATTCTGCATTAATTAGGAAAGTTTTTTAGATATTGGGGCATTAGCTTAGGGTTAAAATTACATTTGCAGTTACCGTTTAAATGTAATAGTAACTTTATTTTAAGTTAAAAAAATAAAGTTTAAAACACTATTAATTTATGTTTTAACATCCCCAAAATACCGTAAAACTGTATAGATTAGGCAAATATACTGATTAAAATTGTATTGTAAAAGTTTTAAGCCCGAGCGTACATTATTTCTTGAATAGAAATGATTTTTTTCTGTTGCGAATAACGCATATTTTAAAAAATATTAAAAAAGTCAATAGCTCGGTAACTATTAACTATATGATAAACCCATAAAGGACATTTCTTGTTGGAAATGATCCATATAACAAGCCTGTGAAGTTTGGACGTCGACTTTTGGGACACCCTGTATAGTAAATGGGCTATGGATAAAATAAAAACAAAAGTGTTTAATACACCAATCTATTTTAAATGCAGTACTAGAAAATTCATTTAATTAGTGTAAAGGATTCTTAGTCAATTTATTTTTAAATGTATCAAAATCTTGAATATTTTCAAATCGATCACTGTAACATTTGTGCATTTTGTACTTATATTGTAATATTTTTTTATATTTTGTGCTTTTATCGTAATATCATTGTGAACTGTAACGTCAATTTGTACTGTCTTTAATTTAGTGTCAATTTCTTTATATATACAACTTATGGAATACAAGAAGTTATTGATTGATTGAAGACAAAAGACATCATTAGTTTTTTAATCATAATGTTTTTTCTTTTTCAGTATCATACAAGTTTAAAATGCAGAATTTAGTTTTTCAGGA
Source organism: Stictocephala bisonia (assembly GCA_035578905.1). Lineage (NCBI taxonomy): Eukaryota > Metazoa > Arthropoda > Insecta > Hemiptera > Membracidae > Stictocephala > Stictocephala bisonia. The sequence goes on along the minus strand of JAQJVL010005478.1, from coordinate 34,259 downwards.
CTGGATTTTAGTATGACATGCTACCATTACTACCACAGTAATAAACCAAAATATTAACATTCAATCTTAAGTTTACTTATGAGCATTATTAATTTTGATTTATTTGTGGGTCATACCTATGTAACCTGTTTATATAAATGTGTATAACCCATAAGATAGATCAAGATACTCAAATAGCACAGTAAGTAGAGAATTTTGTTATATAGTAAGCTATGGATAAAATAAAAAACAAAAGGGTCTTAATACACTAAGTTATTTTAAATACATTACTGGGAAAATTCATTTAATTAATGTAAATGATTCTTAGTCCAATTTATTTGTGAAATTTATCAAAATCTTGAATGGTTTTTCAAATCAGTTCGTAAACAATTAAAATACTTTATTCCAGCATATGTGGTCTAAAGTTTATATGGTTTAGATTACGAGTTTTAAATGACATTTTATCTTTTTCTTGATGTTATAACTATAGCTGGATCCCAATATTTAAGCATAATTCTTAAAGCATATTTTCTGCTCGATGAAATTCCATTTTAATTCTCTTAAGAAATACTGCTATACAGAGCAATACCAAAAGAAATATGCAAGTTGACTAGTACAACATAAACAGATTTCACAGTTTTAACCATTACAGATCCTTGATAGTGGCAATAACTATGGACCCACTGGTGGAGATGTACTAGAAGCATACAACTGGGTTGCGATAACTAGGACCTACTGATGGACAAGTACTATTAACATACAACTGGGGTTGCGATAACTAGGGACCCACTGTTGGAGATGTCACTTAAGAAACTTACAACTGGGTTGCGATAACTAGGACCCCACTGGTAGAGATGTACTATAAGCATACAACTGGGTTGCGATAAACTAGGACCCCACTGTAGAGATGTACAATAAGCATACAACTGGGTTGCAGATAACTAGGACTCACTGTAAGATGTACTATAAGCATACAACTGGGGTTGCGATAACTAGGACCCACTGGTAGAGATGTACTATAAGCATACAGACTGGGTTGCGATAACTAGGACTCACTGGTAGAGATGTAACAATAAGCATACAACTGATTGCGATAACTAGGACCCACTGGTGGAGATGTACTAGAAAGCATACGACTAGGTTGCAATAACTAGGACCTACTGGTGGAGGATGTACTATAAGCATACAACTGGTTGGCAATAACTACACACATAAATCCTAGCCAAAAATAATTGATTCAAACAAACATGGTGATAAATATTGTCGAAGTTAGTCAATTTCACTATTCAAAACGTCTTAATACAAGTTAAATGATGATGTAAATAAAGTTTACTATTCCATTGTGAAATTATAAATCTGTATATTTAAACTAAGTTTGTCTCAAGTTTATAGCTTAATAATAGGGATACTTAAGTAAGAGAAATTATTTTAACAGTCAAGTATGTTCAGTTACAAGAAAAAAATAACAGAAACAGATGATCTGGCCCATGTTATTTAAAATCAAGACCTTCACTTTATCAACCCTAGATTTGCAGTTTAACGTCACAACGCATTGACAGCAAATTTACAGCACACTGAGCAAGACATTTTGTAAATGTAAATTTTATATAAATATGAAATTTTCAATTTTACACTTGGAAAAGTGGGTTTTATACCTATTATTCAGTGTCATGTGTTTTACTGTATACAGTTTTAAGAACGCAATAAAGCTTCTTCTCCGTACATAACACACCATTATACTATATATATAGGGCTTGGGCTGCCATGACTTCTGCATGTTAGGTTGTTGAGTATATCATAAGGATTAAAGGGAAGAAGTAAAACATACGTGTAAACATTTTGAGTTCATAAACATAACTAAAACAAAATTCCTACAATCAATCTGATGGTTGTCTTTAGACACAAACATAATGGGGGGGTTAAATAACAAGTCATTGAATGAACCAGTTTACATTGGAGCTACAAAGAATTAGATTAAGTGTTCCTCATCAAGTTAATTAGCTAATCAGAATTCTGATTCATGACCCCAGAACTGAAGTCAATGAGGCTTACTGATGGGCAATTTGCAAAGTCTTCATTGGTCATGCTATTATTACCAATTAAGCAAAAGCAATACTGTACATCTAATAAAACCATATTCAAAAAAAATAAACTACAATTTACATTTCAGTGCAATTAGATATAAAACAACTTTCTTTAAAGTTGGTAACCAAAAGTATTTCTTGCAATAATAATTTTATTGCTTGGCTAATATTTGTTAGTAAATAAGTGAAAGCTTCTCATAGATAGAAAGAAAATTGGAAGCATAAATAAGTTTATATATAGACTAAACTAACCAAATAAAATTAGTAAAATATTTTATTGCAGCTTGTGGCAACCTTGTGGAAACCCTATGAGGGCTACATTAATCAAAGCGTTTTAAAATGTTCCCTCTGAAGGGGGACTGGGGTAGGGATGTGCCAAATACGCTTAAGCAGCTTATTAAAGTAAGCAGCTCAGCTACTAAACAGTTGAGCGGGGAAAGCCTGCTTATAGGCAGCAGCTGTCCCCCGCCCAACAGTTACAGAAAGCTGGTTGACCAAGAGCAGTAAACAGTAAGCGCTTTTCTAAATTAGTTGCTGTCTGCAGCTCTCTTGTATGTTGAAATGCACTGTTATTATGTAAGATATACTTTGAATTAAATGTTCTATTAATGGAAAGGGTATACACACATTTTTATTAAACTATCTTCCAAGAAATTGTATAGCCTTGTCTTTGTAGACTTGATGTACCTGTTTATATGTATGTGTAACTAATTTATTTGATCTTATAATTTAATTAAAAGCAAGTTTAAAGCTGGCTAAGCAATTTTCAGTCAACATGGTATACAGAAACAACGTGCCAATATATGGTGTGCTGTAGCTAAGGTAAACTGCTTTTAATAAGCAGCTTAGTGATGCCAATCTGCTTTCAGCTAAGCTGCTTCTTTCAAACAGCAGTTTGGCACATCCCTTGAGTGGGGGTAACCTCAAAATTTTTAATAGCAACCCCTACCGTGTGACCTCGCTAATTATAGAACTTGGTGAGATGAGAAAGTTAATATAAAGAAAAGTGAAATCGGACCACCCAAAACAAAATGGCGGCCAAGTAAATGAAATGGCTGATAAGTAACTTGCACCCCCTCTAACTTTTATAATACAGAAAATATGTTATGAAAGGTTACAATTACTCAATAATAAGATTTGTAAATGCCGTTTTAGGAGGGAGGTGTTTTCAGCCCCTAAAATTTGAAAAAAAAAATCATATGTTAACACATTTTGCATATTTAGTTTAGACGAGAAGCTATCATTCATGAAATATTTTTAGCCATCCTTTCAAATGGCCGCAGCTCAAGAAGATAAGTAGTTAAAATTAGGTTGGAGAAATGTTTAATATTCCCTTAGCATTAATAATGGTTTTTTTTTTCCGTACTGGTTTTAACAGGTGTTGATGTCACTGGGTTTCCCACATGTTTATCTACTTTCCTTTTTGAGTTCTTATCTTTGGAAAGGGAGGAGGCAATGTTCAATCATCACAACTGTTTAGTCGAGTGCTGCTGTTTATTTCTTTTGTTGTTTCATTGTGTATTTTGTGAGCATACTTTTTTATATTACCTTTGGCGATTATTACAACATTATCCCAACCCTAACAGTAACATGTACTAGAGGTTCATGTCCAACTATATAGGTTGATGAAGGCAGTGACGGCGGAACCAGAGGTCTGCTGACCCTCCTAGAACTGCAGGAAGGGGTCTGTGGGGATCATAGAAGAAAAATGTATCTTATCAATCAAAACACTTTCATTTTGAAGTGGCTGGTTAATTGGTCATATACATAACCTAATTCAAATTTTCACACAACAATTTGTAAGTAACAATAGAATTAAACGTCAATTAACAAATATGAGAACTGATGAGAAGATTAACGAATGGTAGAAGGAAGTGAAGAAACGAGGGACGGATTTGGTTTTACTGCCTGTAACCCTTCTCTGTATTCGTGAAATTCCAAAACTACTAGAACAAAAAACTTTCCTTCTACTTTCCAACCAGTAACATTCTTCGCCCAGAGACTTATTTGAGAAAACGGCACTTTGAAGTTGTAAAGAAAACGGTAAATTGATTACAGATTTCAAAATACTGGAGTACAAAAATATTCAATCCATGGTAAGATATAAAATAAGGACTATCTAATATTGTTTCTTGTATTCAAATTATTACCAAAGAATTGACTGGCCTTCTATGCTAAGTTTAAGTGCTAGGTTGTGTAAAGTGTGATTTCATTTTAAGGGTGTGTTCATTTTAAAAATTTCGACCCCTGGGGGCGACCCCCAGACCCCTCCTTGCTTTTGTCCCAATTGACCTCCTTGCACAAAACTTCCTTCAGACGCCACTGATGAATACTATCAGCGACTTCCTCATTGCAACCCCTCTACCATAGCTTCAAGTGCTGTGCAACATAGCTTCTCTGGACATATGATGCAAAGAGCCACTTCTCGGATAGTTAAACAAAATTTCATCTACTCAGAATATCCCAATTTTGCAAGATATCTTAAAAACGTACTGGGTGAATTAAATCTACTCAGAATATCCCCATTTTGCAAGATATCTTAAAACGTACTGGGTGAATTAAATCTAGAAAACCACCTCTTCAACTAGCTTCCCCAGTTAATGTCAAATGAATTTTTTCCAAAAACCAACTGAGCTATAACTTGAGATATGTATGACAGTCAAAACAAGTTTTTGGTATCAGATCCTATGACTATCTTCGTTGGAATGAATCTTCATCTTAAGGAATTGACTATGTTAAGATGTGACTACTGAAAATATAGTGTCTGACTGGGTTTCACTTATTTTGAATTTCTCGTAAAATGAACAAGATGTCTTGGAATTGTCTACTTTTCAATCAAGAAGAAGAACATGGAACTTATCTAAAGAAGAAAAACACAAGCATATTTTGTCTTAATAATTCTGTTTTGAAAAAAATGTCATTCTTTATTAAAATTATGATTTTTAACTTCTTAGACATTGTGATTGAAGTCTGCAAACGCCTTAATAATTTTAAAATCATAGCATATAACATTTATAAACTTTATTATTTTTATTCGTTATTATTAGCCTACTATTCATTAGTGGGATACCAACTGTAAAGATATGGGCAGATATGAGGGGCAAATGAGTGTAATGGAAAAAACTGTCAGCCACTATCTATCCCGTATATCAGACTTGAATAAATTTAATAAATCGTAGCAGAAAAATAAAATGCATAGTTTTGACGTTTTTATTCTTTGCACTTTTTTGATAAATCTTATTGTTTCCCAGATATAAGCAGTCACATATTAAATAATAACAACAAAACCATATTACCATGGGCCACCTTGGGAAACTCAGAAACTACTAAATTTACACCAACTTTAAATGGGAAACTTACCTATTTTTTTGAGACCATAAAAAAAGTTAAATCAAAACTTAAATATTCGTTCATTTTGTTTTATTAGCCTCCAGAACTGTTATATTGGTCATCAGTTGGTGTCTATCGCCGGCCGGCAAATGTACTGTGTTAATATGTTTGAGTGTTTATAGTTTGTATTTTAAATTTTTTAATGTTTAGTATGTAAATAGTGACGTTTTTGGAAAGCCTGATGATGAAGCTCTACGCTTTGAAATGTACATAGCACATTTATGAAAGAAGAACTGTTGACGGGAAAAAAAAGGTAACTTAACCAATATTATTTCTATTAAATATTCGACCACCATTTTCGAATATGGCAACCAACTTTAAAATTTCTAATAAGAACCCCTATTTTTTATGGTGATTTTAGGTAAAATGTATAATTTTATGATAATTTTAAACTTTAAATTTTTTTTATAAACCTTACTGTTTCCAAGATATAAGTAATCAAATTTTCAATAAAAACAACAACAAATGGTCAGTAATTTGCTGGGTATCGACAAATTTCATATATTTTTATTCTTATTTAGCAAATATTGAAAAAAATAAAACAACTTTATTTATTAGGTACATGTTTACATAAAATAAATATTAAATATTAATAGAAAGTTGATGTACAAAGAAAAAACATAAACATGGTAAAATTATTTTCAGCAGAAATAAATTAACAGTCATAATACACGTGTAAATTATTTCAATGAGATTATTAAAATAAAAAATAGGCCTATGTTGATACTTCTTGACTTTAAAGTAAGTCTTCAAAATTGCCTCTGTCATTGTAAACACATGCAGTAGCCCGAGTAAATGTGCTGTTCGTCAGTCTTGATATTACTGTGTGGTGGTTGGATTGTAAAATATGTCTTATTCTAACTAGCATTACAGAATCATAAAACTTTTCTTTTTAGATGGTCCAATAGAAAAAATCCAAAGGGATTAGGTCTGCAGACCGAAGAGGCCATGCCAAGGGCCTATTCGTAGCAATCCACTTGTCAGGGAAGTTATTGTTTAAAAAGTCTCTTACTATGATGCAGTTATGAGCTGGTGCTCCATCTTGTTGGAACATTAGAACAAAATTAGAATATCATCAATAGCTGGAATCAATATGTTTTCCAGGATTTCTAAACATCTCACAGCATTCAATGGTCCAACATAATGAACATATTAGTGAACAGCTAATATTTTATTGTCAAGGATTGCACACCAAAGTGCACGACACTTCCTAACAACAAGTGGGTATTGATTGGACCCACATATGATGGTTCTTGTGATTCATCATGCCTCTGTTAGAAAAGTTAATTTCATCTGTCCAAATTATAAATGACAAGATGTGATGGTTATTTACAGGGAAATCTACAAACCAGCTATAAACCCCAAACCTTCTATCCTCATCCCCAGGAGGCAAAGCTTGAACAATCCTGGGTAATTCTGTAGTATTACTTAGTCAGTCTCAAATCTTTTCATACTTTGATAATACATTTTTGCGACGTTAAATAACAATATTTGGTAAAAATTAGGTGTCACAAACATAGATAGTATCATTAGTGATACACCGAGCCTGTTCTTTTGCATCACGCCGCAGCAGTTACGGTTAGGTTATTATAGCCTCTCATCGCTTTGTAACATGAACGATGGCTTTCCGACACTTTCATTTTACTTACTAAGTGAGTATTACCATTGATTTTACTATACATAGAAGATAGTTCCATCCAATGTTAAATATTGAGGCACGAAATATGGGAGCGACTGTGCTGCAACCTGTCGTCAATCAAGTTAAAGAGGTCGAAATTGCCTCCAGTTTCGACTGTTCGGTTGCACAACCTGTGAGCAGTAAAGGAAACTAATCACCCCCTCCCATTCTCTCTTCTTTCTCTTAAGACGCCTTATCGCAATCCAGTCTAGCCGTCCAGATGTTGTACATTCCAATACCCTTCCACCTTTACGTACTTACTATCAACATTCGTTCTTTATAACTCCAACAGATTTAGATGAAATTAAGAGTATTGTTAAGCATTTAAAAAATAAAAAATTAACTGGCTCTGACCAAATTAATGTACATTTACTGAAAAATATAGTTGATGAGATTGCACCAGTTTTAGTTCACTTAATAAACAGTAGTTTTATCAAAGGCATTTTTCCTGAGAGCCTGAAGTTAAGTTCAGTGGTACCTATTTTGAAGGACAATAACTCTATAAAACTAGATAACATAATACCTATCAGCTTGTTATCTGTATTCTCTAAGGTTTTTGAAAAAAACAATGATAAAAAGACTCCATAGTGGTTTATCTAAGTAAAATTTTCTTAATCCACGTCAATTCGGTTTTATCAAAGGAAAGTCATCTGAGGATGCGTTATTAGAAGTATCAGAAATAATTTATAACAATTTAATTATTCATTAACTTATCATCTGTCATATAGTTCACATTTAATACTAGAATTAACCCTTTATATTATTGAAATCAGTATTCATTTTTTATCAAGTAATTAAAGATTCTTGTCAATATTGCATTGTATAATTATTGTTGTATTTTTAACTATAAATGAATATTCCTTTTTGTTTAAAAGTAAATTGAACTATTTGTCATAAATACCACAATATTAAAATCTGCTTCCGGGTCACGCCGTGGACAGTGAAATGTGTGTGGTAGGCATACCGAAAGTTTTAATATTCGTTGTTTTCCTCGTGTGTGAAGTGTGTTTGCTAAGTTTTAATTAATTTGTGACGCGTCCCACTTGGACTTATTTGTTTTCTTTAACCTGAAGATGCCGTCCGTATTCACGGCGAAACATGTAGTTGTTATCACCATCACACGCTGTGAACTGTTTGACGGAAGGTAAAGTCTATTTTAGTCTATACCAGGATTGAAATTTTTTCTTTTTATTTGATATAAAGAGATGGAGATAAAGAGAAAATATTTGCTGTATTGATGATTTCATAAATAGTGGCGGAGTCATAAAATGAAAAAGAAAAAACATACCGTACTTGCACACAATTCAGTTCTTCAGTCGCGTTGCCGAAAATCGTGTAATAGGCCTACCTCACTCTCTGGCCGTTAACGAGTTGCGCGCAATCCTAGCTGCGTTAATTGCGATGTACCAAGAAGGCCCCAAACCAGTACTCGAGTTGCGCGCAATACCGATCTCAGGTAGTCTGTCCAGTCTTGGTCGCTCAAAAATGCAACTTAGACCTCAAGCTGTGCTATAGAAATATTTCTGTAAATATCACAATCCGCCAAAAATAACTTGAATTTTCACTGGTCTGATTCCGAATAGCACCAAACTTATACTACAAAATAAGCACATATCTGCTTATATTTTCTTGGTTATTGGTAAAATATAATAATTATCTATATCAGCTGAACTTGTTTCCAAGATGACAAAATCAGGATTTAATTTTTCTTTAACAACCCAAGTGTGACAATATCTGAATTAATTTTGGGCTTGAGTTTGATAAAAAAAAAATAAATAAATAAAAAAATAAAATGGAAATATTTTTATTAGTATTTATTATTTTGGTGTACGGTACTAAACTAACATTCATCGCATATCCTTTGTTTTTCCTGTAACGTTTTAAGTACAGCTCGCACGTTTTGTTATTGGACCCTCGCCTAACTCTCATTAGTGATTTAAGTTATCACCGTAATACTATATCCTAATTAATCTAATGTGTAGCTAAATAAGTGTGAATAATATAAGTTGTTTGACTTTTAGTCATCTTTTTAACCGCAGATGTTTAATATAAGTATGTTTGCCATTCATTTAAATGTTACTATTAAATTACAATAATTTTTAAACATGTATAGCCTATATTACTCCCCACAGTTCTGGAGTTGAAGTGTTTGGTTATTAAAAAATGGTCCCTGTTCTTCTACTTAGGATTAATTTATCTCATTTGAAAGTGTATGCTTATCATTAATACGATATATGTATTTGTTTCAATTTGAAACCATACTATTACAGTTCAAAATATGCGCAAAACCCAAATTTACGTATTATGTTTTAACTATATTATTGTTTATTTGTAATAGTTATTTGTTTATATAGTTTTGTTAGTTCTTGGCATTGTTTGTTCTGTTCATTCTCAGTTGTGTAAATAAGTCATATTCGAATTGTTATAATTAAAAACGCCACAGAGTGCGGCTATAGTTAATTTTGTTATTATTTAGACTGTGGTTACGTAAAATTAGTTATTTCTTATGTTATTGCTGGTCACGCTACTTGTGAAGTGTTACCAGCGTAATTCCTGAGTGTCTTTTCCAGAGAAATTGAAAATATAAATAAATTGCAGTTTATCCATACTTTCACATCTAGTAAAATAATAGTATGAAAAACAGATGTGTTAACTTTAATTATATTCGCCTTAGACATACTTTTAACAATGGTCTGATTCAATAAATGTTATAAAACTGTATTTTTTAAAGGGGGACATAAACAAAATTTACAATAATTTCACAACCTGATTAAAACAATGAAAATTGAATCTAAATAATCAGTAGTCTAGTTATATTCTATCACGATAATATTTCCTAACCAATTGTAATTGACATTGAGATTGTTTTTCTCAAGAAGTAATAATAAAGTCACAACTCTTCATGATTCCGAAAAAAAAAATATATAAAAACTGACCATTCACCAAACAATGAAATATTTTACAAACAATCATGCAATTACTTCGAACCAAAAAATATGTTTTTATTTATTTATTTGACATCCAACGGTAACAACCGATTTCATACAATAATATAACAATAACAATGGCAGCTCACACCATGACACAAATTAATAATAATCCTATCTATTATATTCATGACTTGAACACAAATAACAATTAAATAACAAGAATAATACAAATTAATTAATAGAAAATGAAAACGGAAAACCATAGACAATAAACATACAACAAGATCATAATCATAATAACAATGCAAAAAATAGTAAATTCAAATCATTAGACAAGTAACAAAGCAATAACAAAATAATAAATTACTACAGACCAATAAGCGGCAACGTGCATGACAGTAAATAACCTAACAAAAACAAAACTGAACAGTAAATAAAACAAAAAACCTAACAGTAAATAAATTAACAATAATAACAACAACAAGATAACGAGTATCAAAATAACAATAAACACCATCACTGAGTGTTCTGAGCGGCAATCACAGTTGCACTAATCAAGTTCACCTTCCTCTTGAAAGAAGTTAGAGACTCCGAAAAAAAGTCTATACTTGATGACACAATACTTCCAGTCCTCTGTAGTCTTGCCAAGCCACAATGATAAGCATAGCTGGTAGGCAGATAACCACGACCAAAAATCGTCATAGATCTGGTATTTCTTGGAATGCGTATATCTATCATCTGCAAGAGCCCCGGACAGTCAACCAAACCATTGACCAGCTTGAAAAGAAACACCAGGTCACTGACCATTCGACGTCGCTGAAGGGGATACAGACAGAAAAGTTGTTCAAGTTCTTCAATGGGAGTTCCAAGATAAGTATGACCAAGGCGGGTGCCCAATATTCGCATGAAACGGACCTGGGCCCTGTTGAGCAAGTCCACATGACCAAGTTGATAAGGCGACCATATGACGGAGCCATACTCCAACACCGGACGAACAATCATCTTATATAATATTACAAGCGATTGAGGTGAACGAAAGTGTCTAGTTGTTCTGTTAATAAAACCAATAAGGGAGTTTGCTCTTGAAGTTACATCCAAGACATGCAATACAGGATTTAGAGTTGAAGTAAATGAAACTCCCAAGTCCCTTACGTTGTTCACTCTTTTTAGACTAGTGCCACCAACTTGGTAATCATGAGTAAAAGTAATTGCCAAGCGAGAAAAAGAAACAACTTGACACTTAGCGACATTCAGCTCCATTCCATTCTCCACACACCAAGAAACGATGTTGGAAAGCGATTGCTGTAGGTTCTCCTGGTCAGATGATGAACGAACTCTGGTAAAAATCTTAAGGTCATCAGCAAATAATAGGTAAGCCACTGATAGAACAAATTTGATGTCATTAATAAACATATTAAACAGAAGCGGTCCTAAGTGAGAGCCTTGAGGCACACCAGAAAAAACATCGAAAGGAGTTGAAATGACCCCTTCACATTTAACATATAATTTACGGCCTCTAAGGTAGCTGTCCAACCACTGAAGCAGACGACCCGTAACACCATAACCAGCGAGCTTGGCAATCAATAACCCATGATGGACCTTGTCAAAAGCTTTAGAAAAGTCAAGATAGATGCAGTCAACCTGGCAAGAGTTGACAAAAGCTGAGGTGACAAATTCTTGAAATTCCATGAGGTTGGTGATTGTTGACCGACCATGAAGAAAGCCATGTTGCTTTTCAGAGATAAATGTTTTCAAATAAAAATACAGGTGGTCTAAGACAATGCTTTCAAAAACCTTTGCAAGAGAGGACTGTATTACTATTGGTCTATAGTTCTTAATACTACACCGATCACCAGATTTATAGATGGGCACAGCATATCCACGCTTGAGGCTAGAAGGGAAAATTCCTGACGATAGTAGGGCATTAAAGAGTATGGCCAAGTGGACAGCAAGTACTGGCGCACAAAATTTAAGAACACAAGGTGGAATATTGTCAGGGCCCGCACTCTTAGTTGGATCAAGAGCTTCAAGCCTGGACTGAACATCAGTTGCCGAGACCACAATTTGAGATAGGGAGTTACTGCAGCCAAAATCAAATGTAGGCACTGGAAGATCCGCCCGGCAGAACACAGAAGAGAAGTGGCGTGCAAATAATTCACATTTGTTAAAGGAGTCATGAGCCTCAGAATCATCCAGTGTCAACCTAGGTGGCATAGACGAGGTATTCTTCAGATTTTCCACATGTGTCCAGAAGCATTTAATATTTGTAGGAATACTGTCTTCAACCTTATTTATGTAATTATTATAGCATTGAGATAACAATGTTTTACAGTCACGTCTCAAACTACGAAAACGTTCCAGTTCATAAATAGAACCAGTTGTTTTAAATTTCCTATGGGCAATCTTTTTCTTGATAACTAGGTTCCTTAACTCAGTTGAAAACCACTTTGGAAATTTTGATTTGGTGATCCTTCTTATAGGTGTGTTTTGGTGGATTAATGAAGAAAGATTATCAACAAAATTAGTAAAAGACGTATCAACATCACTAATATCCTCAGCAGTAGGGTAACTCATTCTTTGCAGTTGATAAAGAATCTGATCCATATTACAGTTCCGAAAATCCGGAATGCATTTAGTACCATAGCAATGTGTAAAATTGCGAACTGTGATAGATATATCAAGAGCTGGGTGATGCCTATCTTCAGGGACGAGTACATCAATAGCAGGCATAACAATCGTTTCAGAAATCGAGGAGAACACAAGATCCAGGGATACACCTCTATAGTTTGTAACATAATTGACCTGCTTGAGGTCATGGACTGCTACAAGATCCATCATATAGCGAGATGATTCGTCACAATCAACGTATCGAGCAGACCAATCGGTTTGGGGCAAATTAAAATCCCCCATCAGCAGAACCCTATCAATTTCACCACTGAGACCAATTACCTCATCAGCCGCTTGACAAAGGTTGTGGTAAGCCGAAGAGTGTTGATTGGGAGGTATGTAAGCACATCCAATCACTAGGTGGGCCGATGACATAGTACAATTTACGAATACACTTTCAGTATTATTAATAGAAGGTGATATGGGGCAACAAGGCAGTGAGTTGTTAACAGCAATAAGACATCCACCACCACTTACTTTATTACTTGTTTGTACAGTGCGATCGCATCTAAAAACATTATAGTTATCAAAACCCAACTCGGCAACATGGATATCAGGACTCAAGTTTGTTTCAACTAATGCAATTACATCATAGGACACCGTAAGAAGTTCTTGAGCCAATTCAGTTAGTTTACTTTTAAGACCATTTACATTCTGATAATAGCAATGTAAAACTAAGTCATTACCGTTGGAACTTATGCGTTTTTTGGAGCTTTTACAATATGAGGAGTATTATTGAGGTATTTAATTGTGAGATCCTTCTCCCCTAGAGAAGTTGTATTTTTCAACTCATCCCTTAATGAGTTTAAATATTTGATCTCTTGAGGGGTTCTATCTCTAGATGCCCTGATGGTTGAGAAGCATGGGTCAATCTGGGTAGCAGATTCAACAGAAAAATTATTAATAAATGTTAAAGCATCAGAGTCCTTATTGAAGATTATTTTCAAAGGTTTGATCTTGTTATCATGCTTTTTCCCAACCCGTATAAGCTTAATCGTTCTACAGTCAGCATCAGGGAGAAAGTTACCAACCAATTTCTCAACTAAATTCAAATCATGTTTCTTTTTTAAGTTGACATTCTTATCCGTAGACTCTATGAGATTAAATATCATTATATTCCTAGAGCGACGTACACGGTCAATGTCAATGTTAATGTTACAGACAGTAATAATAAAACATATGTATATAATAAAATTAAAAATAATGCTATTTTAAATTAAATGCCTATACAGAGATTGTCTGAATCAGGCCATAAGATGAAAGCTATTTTTATATTGTATAGAAGTAAATTAGTGGTTTTGTTATGATTTTTTCTAACCCTATCATGAAATTTGAATCTCATTTGGGTTTTATATTTTGCCCAGTATTATTCTATATAAATATCATAGGCCTATTTCAATATTTATTTTATCAAAGAAAGAAATAATGTCACATATTTTAATATTTCACTATATTATATATTCCTGGAATATTTGCAGATTAATTTCATAATTGAAAGGAGAGTCATTGATTGGATTTGAAAACAATTTATTTTTTAATCAATTACCGAATATGAAAAACTAATGATTGAGTACAACAGTCGATTTAATCACCTAATCAATGGTTAAAATGCAATAAATAAAGATTTTTCAGATGGGCTAAATAATATGAATATTTTTATTTAAATCAGCAGTAATTATCGCCAGCATTGCCGATAAGTTGGCGGTCTATTCAAGTGTGTCTATTTACAAATACATGGTGTGTTAATCATATAAATCAATATGGTGTTTTAATTTATTCAGTTATAAATATTTCTTTATTCAATATGAATGTCACACTGAGTTTTACTGTAATAGTATCAACACAGTATTCTTTATTATTCGAAAGAGATGCAAGCAAATATAAAAACAGAGAACCCGGATAAACGTTGGCCATATGGAATAACGTAAACAATTATCTAAGCAGGACGTTGTTTGTGTGTGGGACCTGAGGAAGGAGAGGGCGGGGCGGCTGTCTGGAGAATGGGAGAGTGGGTTAAGAGGAGGGAAGTGAGAGAGAGACGGAAGAGCGTGCGAGAGAGAGAGAGGAAATAGGGCTATGCGCAGCGCAGCGTGGGGCCTCAAAACAGTTTTGGGGCCTCGCCACAACTCTCCCATATGGATGGAGTATCTCTTTATATAGTAAAATCAATGGTATTACCTTATCATCACCAAGTTGACTAAGTAATTGTAGAATAAGCATAAGCACTGTACGTGTATGTGTGGGCGGGTGGGTCATAAGCACTGTACGTGTATGTGTGGGCGGGTGGGTCATAAGCACTGTACGTGTATGGGTAGGTTAGGTTAGATTAGGTTAGGTAATGTACTTGTAATGTAATACAAGTACATTACTTCTGTACTTGTATTTTTTGGTGGGTGTGTCCATTACCATTGTACGTGTATGAGTGGAATGGTGGTCCATTACCACTGTATGTGTATGGGTGGGTGGGTGCGTCCATTACAACTGTACGTGTATGAGTGTAAGGACCCAATCCTGCATTTGTAAGGGAAATATTTTAAAGTTTTAAGCACTTTCCACACTGAATGTGTTGAAACCCCACATAATTCTGCTACTTCTCTCACACTGCATTTTGAACACTCCCTACACGGGAACTGTAGCAATTAAATCATATGACTTAAAACAGTTGTTCAATAGTACAAAGACGTCCAATTATATCCTATTAGAATATGTATTTAATAAGAAGTTAGTAATTTCAAATAAGTGATGATAGTAATAATACTATGTTATAGCAATAAGATTAATTTATTTCTGCTGACAATAGTTTTGATGCATAATATTACCATGTTTATGTTTTTCTTTCAAATTAACATCAAATTTACTATTAACATTTCCTAATATTTATTTTATGTAAACCTGTATCTAATGAATAAAGTTGTAAGTTATTTTCTTCAATATTTTCTAAATAAAAATATGTGAAATTCGTCTTTACCCAGCAAATTACTGACTATTTGTTGTTGTTGTTTTTATTGAACAATTGACTTCTTATATCTTGGAAACAATAAGGTTTATTTAAAAAAGCAAAGAATAAAAACGTCATAAAATTATGCACTTTACCTAAAATCGCTATAAAAAAACGGGGGTTTCCATTAGAAATGTTAAAGTTGGTCACCATATTGGAAAAATGGCGGTTGAATATTTAAGTTTTGATTTCACGTTTTTTATAGTCTTGAAAAAGCAGGTGAAATTCCCCATTTAAAGTTTGCTGTAAATGTTATTTTATTTTATTTATTTTTATTTATTTATTAACAATTTGTTTACAATTGTTTGGCCCCACCAAGTTACAAAAAACTTGTCGGTGGGGTCCATTTCTTACTCGTTAAATATACAGTATTGGAATTTGTAACATTTTTAATTACTGTGGCGGTTCAGGGGCAGGCAACTTATCATAATTTTCTCTTTACAAGCAACTGCAGATCTATCCTGCTGCAAATAAATACCTAGCAATAATAAAGTAACATATGATATAAATAAATTATCAATAACCAATAACAATAAATAATATACTAGTAGTAATTTAGTAATACAAGGCGAGCAAACATAGTTAACAGTAACAATAAATTAATAAACTATTCCCTACATATATCCTGTGCTTGTCACCCAATCAATGCATAGAAAACAGATAACTCATCAAGATGTCATGGAAAAAGAAGTAATATCTCTGTGCCTGTCTCCAGACGTCTTTGGACCGTCTGTCCACCTCAAGGAGAAATGTAAACAAGCCCTCCATCACAACAGCAACATAACCTCAAAAAGTCAAAGAGGTTACCTTTTACTCACCCAATCATAGTTTTACTTTTGGTGTGTTTCTTTACCCTATGAGTCAATATTTATATTATTTACTTGAATACCGTGTATGTTTAGAGTTACCAACAGTGTACAAGGTATATGATCATTGTCTTTCAAGCTAGTCCTATGTCTCAGTGTCTGTGATTTGCAGTGCTGTATGGGTTCTATTATATACCTGTTTATTTGTCTAGTAGTTAGCCTTAGTGACTGATGTGTGGAGTAAGTATTGTCACAGTGTCTTGTGTTGTAAAATGTGTTTTAACCAGTGTTTGTTTGTACTTAATCATTAGTGATCGTGAAGTGATAGTGAAGTAATAGTGCAGTAATAGTGATAATGTGTTTTGTTGTTTATGGTCACTATCCATTCTAGTGGATATCGGTTCAGGTAAGTTTATAGTTAGTCTCACATCAACAGAGTAGTCTCAGATAGCCATAGCCTAACTTTTTCCTTATAATAATTCATACTGCTAACTTCTTCAATATTATTTGGTAGCTGATTGAATAAATGGGGAACAGTATATTTTGGCAATCTTTTACCATACAGTGTACGAGGAGTTGGAGTTACATATTTAATCACTCTCCTTGTGTTAAATGTTCTACTGTACGGTATCTTATATTCACTCTCTCCAAAGTATTTAATTAACATATTAAGTATGTAAAGACCTTTAGCTGTTAATAGGCCCATGCAAATAAACTCATTATTCTCATCTATGCCTAGGTTGGGACCAATATTGCTTTTAAAGAGAGTCTTCAAAACTCTTTTTTGAAGCATATTTATTGAATTAAGATGACATTCTGCTGCTGTCCCCCCATACTGAAACACCATACCTCATATTTGACTCAATAAGTGCCTTATAAACACTAATTTTAACCTTTTGGTTTACTTTATTTTTTGATCTATACATGACAGCTACACATGGATTAAGTTTTTTACGTAACGTGGACACATGATCCTTCCATGTCAATCTATTGTCAACCGTTAGACCCAAATATTTTGTCTTCTCCACCATCGTTATGTTTTCACAGTTACAGTTTTCTATGTTGTGTAGACATTTGCAATTATGATATGCAATTTTGATGTTGTTATCAAATTTCATGTTTTTTGGACAGAAATGCATTATGCAGGTTTTTTTACTGTTTATCACCAAACCATTATCATGAGCCCACTTGGTAAAAGTTTTAAAATCATCTTGTAAATGTCTTTCAGCTATATTTAAATCTCTGTTCACTGCTAATAACAAAATATCATCTGCATAGGCCCATATCTGACAGTTCTTCATTTGATTCAGTATTTCATTTAGATATATGATAAATAATGTCGGTCCAAGCTGGCTACCCTGGGGTACTCCATAATTAATATATTTTTCATCACTGAAATTG
Organism: Stictocephala bisonia; assembly: GCA_035578905.1. NCBI lineage: Eukaryota > Metazoa > Arthropoda > Insecta > Hemiptera > Membracidae > Stictocephala > Stictocephala bisonia. Next base: position 16,326 of record JAQJVL010005478.1, on the reverse strand, counting down.
TTAAATAACTTTACTACAAATGTTCTATTATGTAAGTAACTCTTAAACCAATTTAGATAGGGACCCCTCACACCTATCCTCTCCAACGCTTTACAAATTAGTTTATGCTCAACGGTGTCAAACGCCTTGGAGAAGTCAATAAATAGGCCCAATCCATGACTTTTAGAATCCATCACTTCATTTGCTTCATTTGCAAATTCCTCCAAGGCAAGCTGGGTATTGAGCTTTTTTCTAAAACCAAACTGCCTGCGATTTAGGATATTATTTTCCATCAGGTATTTATTCAGGACTTCTGATACATATTTTTCAAATATCTTATCAATACTACTAAGAATAGCCACTGGTCTATAATTATAAAATTCTTTCTTGCTTTTGCTTTTATGTATTGGTCTAATTACTGCCTTTTTCAAACATTCTGGAAATATACCCTCAGTTATTGATTTATTTATTAGTCTGGCCAAAGGTTCTGCTATTATATCCGCAATCAGCTGTAAATCTTTCATTCTAATTTGATCAACACCAGGTGCCTTGTCTTTATTCATTTTTTTAATTATATTCAAAATTATCTCCTTGGTAGCTTTCGGTATTTGTAGAAAATATTCAGGCTTTTTATTTTGAGATCTCAAATTATTGTCAGTGAGCATAATATCATGATTTTGATTGAAATTGCATGTATGTTTTAAACACTCTACCCCTTCCACAAAATACTGAGCAAAGCCATTAGTTATTTGATTTTTACTCATAATTTTTCCCATAGCTGTTTCAACTGTCCTGTCAATATTACCTTTTTTCTCTCTACCAAGTAAATTATTCACATTTTGCCATACTTTTTTTGCATCATATTTATTCTTTTCAAACAATTGCTTATAAAAATTATTTTTGTTATATCTTATTTCATTGTTTACTTTGTTTCTAAGTCGTTTATACAGGTTTCTGTGTCCTTGATTTGAGGGGTCCCCTTTCCAAAGATGAAAAATTCTATCCCTTTCCTTAATTAATTGCAAAATTCTATGTGTCATCCATTCTTTTTTCACCATTGGGATATAGTTTTTGATATCCCAATGGTGGCCTAGTTAAAATGGTAACCCTGTATACATGTTTCCAGTATGTTTTGCTCATTACTTACTGTTAGAAAATGTTTTTAAGTGAGCTGCAAACGATCATACATAGTAACATAAAATGTTTTGTGTACAACTAGTAAATGAAGAGCAATATTACTTTATTTCTTGACTGTAACTAAATATATTTTCGAATATATGCTTGGAAACAGGCATGACAATACTGTTATAAAAGAGAACAACATGGTAAATTAGTTGCACATATTTTAAAGTCCTTTCACTACTGGTAATCACTTATCTTTAATAAATGGATTATTTATCGTAATATAACCCATAAAATAATTGTGAATAACAAATCTAATTACTGACAACTTATAAAAACCACATTTAGAGATTAAACTATCAAAATGAATTCACAAATAGGCTATACAAGGGATTATAGTATAAATCATAAACAATAATAGAGACGAAGTACAGTGTAGCTAAGTATCTCCTGTGTGTACTGCAGAAAGTGATTTTTTTCTTTGTCTGCAACTACAACAACTTCACTTTGGTCGTGCTACCAACCTATGAAACCAAATTTCTTCAAAGAGATATCAATGGATACAGCATTTCACTGACTAAGGGTTTGAAAAAAATATTTATAAAACAATAGCCTAAAACGCATTAATATAACAGATACACTGTTTTTATAGAATATTTTGCATGTGCATTTTCCCATAGGAGCCGTCCCTAAATGACGGAACGCCTGAAGGGGGAGAGGGGGTTTTTCTGCAGCGTTATGCACCGTTATAGGGGGGGGGGGGGTTCTACACAGTGTTATGTAAATATTACACCTCAGTAATTTGTTTTACATTCATTTGAAAAATTTTATTGTTTTTCAACAGAATACAATATTTGTTTGAAAAGATATTAAAATTAGATATATATATATACTCCCCCCCCCCCCACCAAATAGAAAACAAATAGAAGTAAGTCCAAACGATGACTTTATAATAAATAAAAAAAATCCATGAAAGATGATAACAAAAATTAGATGGGGATTGGTGACAGTGTTAAGTCATTTTTGAGGGGAGTATTACACAGGGAGGGGGGCTGAAAAAGCCAATTTTAGTGGATGACCCTATACAAGCTTCACCTGTGTGCGTGATCTGTCAAAACATGGGTAATTTTCTGTCTTTGCATATTTTAGATGGAAACTTAAATGCAGATAGGTTGTATTTAATTTCTTATGTTCTTTATTAAACTTTAGAGAAAACAAATACAGTGAAATGCTTAATTCAAAAACCCTAAATCGATTGGTAACACAACTGAACCGATTTATAAAAGATAAATAGGCTACTTGTTATTATGATTTAACCCTAGATCGTGAGGAACAACATTATTTATTCTGTTTACAAAACCCCTTCTAAGAGCGAGGAACGGCATAATTTATGCTGTTGTATTAAAATCAATAAAACATATGTTTATTATCAAGCAATCACTACAAAGTTGATACCAATCGATGCAGAATGTTGTGTTCTATACATATCACATTTTTAATATTTTGTATGCCATTTTATAAATGTAGGAAATAAAATTAAAATGCAACTCGAAACTCCCACTCAATTCCCACCTGGCAGAGGTATGGAGAGAGTAAAATTGCCGATGTTTGACATATCACTGAAAAATAACCAGAAAACGGAATAAGGCGTACCAAATGTTAGTCTGTAGAGAATGAAATACTCTATCCAACAAAACAAATTTAATTCTCTTAGCTGCATTGGGTATTTTACAAAAAATGTTTTTATATACCCTTGTTTACATGATTTCCTAAAAGCGAGGTACTGCATAATGAATGCTGTTGATAAAAGTTTAGCTAATAATTTATTTATTGAGATATAAACTAAAAACAAATTAGCTAGATAGACAGAGTTGTTGAGTTGATCAGTGCCACTTCGAGCGAATTTCGTGAAGTAGCTTGGCAATGGTCACGTGAAAAATTTTCACTTTACTGGAAGAAACAGAACCGCAGAGCCCGTCAACGACACGGCCAGAGTAGACATAGCCATTTTTACTTGTTGCGCATCTGATTTTCTTTGTGAGTGTTTTATTCGCTGTAAGTGTTATAAATTACTATTTGAATAGATAAAATTATATGTTGTTTAGTGTAGTCAAAATAATCAGAAATTGATACTTATGTAGGTACTAGCCTAACAATTAATTTTAAATCCGATTTCAGCAAACAACTTATGTACGGATAGGGTATTAGTGTAGCCTACTTATAATAATCTTAGACAAAAATAGTATATATTATTTCTGTGCAATCTAGATTGTTTATTTTATTTACGAGAGAAAACAATATGATGTATATTATTATATAGCGCGAACATCTTATTTATGGCACTACTATAATACATTTGTTATATTTCTACTCAGAAATATGTGTTGTATCAAGTTTTACTATTCTAAAAATTCCAACAATTATTTTATAATGTTTACAATATGTACTATTTTATAGTGTCGTTTACAAAATTCGCGCATGCTGACTTATGGTGTTATAAGTTTTATACTTTTTGGGATATTTTCATATAATTTACATTTTCTTGTAGCTAATAGATTGTACTAATACAGTAAATGTAGCAAAAAAATATAAAAAATTATACATACCACTTATTTTTAGATTATGTAATTTTTCAATGAAATTTGTTGTTCCCGTGGTAAATTTTTTATTTTTTCCAATAAACTAAAAATATAAAAATTTGTGTATGTGCACAATAAGACTACCTATTTTTCCTAAACAACTTTTTTTTGTCTACTTAATGGTGATTTCTTTGAATTTTTACATGAACTATTTGATTACCTACAATGACCATACTGTATCTTTGCACATTTATTCATTTGTTGCGTTTTATGTAAACAAACACTTCAAAAAAAAAAAAAAAAAAAAAAAAAAAAAAAAAAAAAAAAAAAAACTAGTTTATCTAAAATGTAACAACATATTATTATTATTGTTCACTAAATAATAAACACTATAATCTTGGGATTATTTATAAAAATTGTTTAGTGCTCCTAAAGTGTGTTATAAAGTTATAATTTACATACAAAATTTGAAAAGTTTTGTCAATCTTTTCATGACAGTAATTATTTAATAATTCTTTTTGTAAGTGTTAATGGTAGTATGTGATAGTACAGTTCTTGAGAAGAAAAACAATATGATAACATTTACATTTAGAACATATTTAGTATCTTTTATTTTTTCAAAAAAAAAACTTGCGCAGCACTAAAAAAAGTACCTAGCAGTAGGGAGCACACATTGGTTCACCTGATGCTCATGATCTTGGGTTAAACCTCTGTGACATTGTGATGTTGAACATTTAATTATGGGTCTGTTTTTTTTATATTATTCATTAGTTTGGTACCTGACTTTGTAAGTCATATAATATATAGTATTACATGATGTCATAGACTCACATCTCACACACAATTTTTATGAAACCATTTTGTTTACACAGCACTAATTTTACTTGAGTAGTTTTACGCCTAGCTATTTTTGGAGCTATTTTTTGGAACGCCTAGTGTTAATTTTAAAAACTTATTTATTAATATAAATGCACATACAAGTTTTGGTTGATAAACATGTAATAGTTTATATGTTTCTTAAATGATTTAAATATATTATATACTTGAATATTGCCTTCTAGTATGACATATATTGGTGTACTTACTGATAGAAGCATAATTCAAGTTGTTCTGTTGTTTTGGATCGAATGGCTTGAAGACAATCGTTTTCTGAATTCATTCTGTACTTTAAAACTAAAACAGTATAGGATCGAAGAAAATTTACTATTCAAAAGAAAGAAGTGTCATTACTACAGGCATCTTGTACTAAATGACCTTACGGGCCTAGATAGAACAAAGATAACACTATTGTCTAAATTGACAACAATTACTGAGGGGTTGAGTGTCAGGCAATCCTTCCTATAGTTATCTCTCATTTGAATACCAAACAAACGCCACACTTATTACCACTAGTCGTACTGTAGCGCTGTAGCTAGATTTAGGTTATACTAACAACAGACAAGCTACGAAAGAACACCCTTCACCAACTACCGACTATGCTCAGCATGCAGCACTAGACTAAAGTCGCAAACACAATCACAATGCATGATAAACAGCTGTGGCTGGGGCTTTTTGGCAGACTAAGTCAGCTGATCGTAACCCGACATAGCTGTAATTCACACCCAAGAGTACAGAATATAATAGAGAAGAATACTATGTATTTTGACTCACATCTGTCTAAGCGCTATGTCCCAAAATGTATATATCTGTGATCAAAAAATGTTGAATTATACTTAATTTTTATGTGTTGTTTGGTTATCAAATTTTTATGTTGGCTATATGTATATGCATTTATGTATTTTCACTTGTTTATCCATTAGATAAAAATGATTCTAATCTGGATGCATTTTTAGACGAACTACTTATCCAAAATAGACTTAATAAAACATAAAATAATAAGTGGTGGACAATTTAATATAGAAATAAATTTAACTAAAAATGTATTAATAACATTCTTACAAATCTTTATGTACGAAGTTGTTTAGTAATAAAACCTCACATCTCAGACCACAGTAATAATAATTTCAAACAAGTCCAATCTATAACAGAAACAATAAACCTTATACAACTTTTGAATATAGGAACATAACAAATGGAGTAAAAACACAAACATAAATCAGAGGGATGATTTGAAATTTATAATTCAATCACTTTTCTGAGTTTGATAAAAACTTATTAGAATTTTATCAAATTCTTTTTTACATTATTTTTATTTGGAACCAGAGGATATTAGAAGGGCCACACTCGGGGAGATCTTGTCCTTCATAAGGACAATATCTCCTTATCTTATCCTTTACTGTGACTGTTCAGACTGTGACTGGTGTGTTCCGTTGGCCGTGGTTGGATGAGGAGACGTCTGCTCTCAACTCAAATTTTTATCAATCTGCATCTCCGCTAAATCAAAGTTTTTGCCGTAAATATTGCCTGAAATAGTAAATGTGTACAAAACAAATGATTATGTAAATTTAGTTAGAAATCATGTTTATTTGTTTTAGAAGTTAGTAACAAAGAAGCAGAGTTTAGTTTATGTGCATCAATGTTATGTAAAAACAACAGTAAAAAGGCATGAATAACATCTGTATTTTACTGTAAATAGTCTTGTCCGTACATATAGAGCTAGCATACCTTACAGTATTTGTTTAATCAAGTGTGTTTGTATTTATTATTTTAGTTGTTTAAACCATGATTTAGTTTGTAACTTTTGTATTTTATTTCTTGTAGTTTATTAAAATTGTATTATAGTTGTCATAGGCCTACCTATGTTTTCAAGAAATGTAAATATTACCAATTTTGTCAATATTATAATTATCAAATTAGTGAATATTACTGTTTTCTATGTTAAAATAAATTGTAATGTAAATAAGTTAATTTAGTTTGTATTTCTCTTGACTTTGTCTATTGCTGTAATGCTGAACGACAATAAAATTTTTATTTATTTATTTATTTACAGTTTAATTTAAGGCTAAACACCCCGGGAGTAGTTCCAAAAGCTACCGCCACGTAGCGCTTTAAAATTATGCAAATTACTCCTACTGATTACTCGCTTGCCGTTAGAGTAAAAATTGTTTTGTAAACTGATTTGTACTTCTAATATGTATCTTTAAGTCGATATGTTAACGATTTTCTTTATTTTATATTTAATAAAAAAATTACTTCGTAAATCTCATAAGGAATGTTTTTAAAAAGAAAAACTGGTAGACATTTTGAAGATTTTACGGAGAAATAAATAAATAATTTTTCAGATTTAAGATCCAACCAGTGGTTCCATCGGAATCGAGTTTGCAAGGTTTATCTCTTGGATTTATTCGCGCTACCCCCCCCCCCCCCAAACCCGCTCGGCCATCAAACACATTCATCACGCCACGTGCTCGGTCAGTGACAGTGACGACCAACGAAGACGACTCGCACCGGACACACTCCGTGGTTCAGATCTGCTTTTGTTTCCCGGTCATTTTCGGTCTCTAGCTCTTCTGGCAGTTTTAGTTTGTGTCTTTAGTGTAATAATTTTAGTTTAAAAACAGTTTATCGCTGGTTTGTTGGTGAATTGCGTAGTAAATGGATAAAAGGACTACAGTAAAGGGAAAAAAGAAGTTGATCCTTTCGGCCAAGAGGAAGAAAGGCGGCTACCACCAGAAGCGTATGCTAACAGACGCAGAAGGTTAGTTGTTTTAATATCTTATCATTGGTTAGTTAGGCATTATACTACATACTATTTGCTTGTTGCTCGACATCGACCATAATCCTAACGTGTTATCATTCAACTTTAGAACTACCGTTCATATAATCCAGTATAAAATGTGCTTTACTTCATGTTATAGTAACCTAGTAGTTTTATTATTTAAGTAAAAAACAAAGGTTTGCGCATACGCAACTGATCTAATCTGTTTTCTCATTTCTTTCGAGTACTAACGTTGGCCCCACCTAAAGCCCAAATTGAATATCTAACACCAGTTTGCAGGTCTGCACAATAAGACGCACATTTAGATGTATAATATGTAGGGGTAAATCTTAAAACAAAAAATCATTATGGATTACAAGGTTTTTTGTCGCATAGACGCTTTGAATGATTGATGTTGTATTAGTTATTGAGAACATGAGAAGAATGGAGAGAATTTGCAAATAATTAACTACAGTACCAAACACACAGTACAACAGAAACTACAGTATCAAAACTACGGTATCTGAAAGAACTAAGGCCTAATGGTTTTGGAATGTTTCAGGATTGAAGAACAAACCTTACCGCCCGAAGTGCCTTCATCTTCCCAGTCTGACATAGTTTCATCCGATACCACTGTCTCTGCTCAGAATTTTCAACCCAGGTAAGCTATTAATTTTAAGTTCCATGATTATTCTATCGGTATTTTATCCTGATTGGTTAATATTAACAATTGATGGTAAACTTTACCTCTTTTGTTCCGCCACCAATCTTCAGTTTTTTCTGACACTACCGGTTTCGGAGACTAATCTCCATCTTCAGGTGTCCATCACTGTCACTACACACTAAACCATTAAAGTTTAAAACACTTGAGTTTGTATTTTGAAACACTAACGGTTGTTTTAGAGGTGAGGGTGGTGTTGCCGACCTTACAGCCTATTGTTGAGTTGTTTATATTTTTTGTTATGTTTTCGATGTTGTATAACTGTATCGAAGATTTCATTGCTGTGAAAATCAGTTTGTTCATTTAATATTTGGAGAGGGGTTTGTTTTATTGATTTATAAATTTCAAACTGTTCTATTACATTCATTTTTATTCCTTTTTTGCAAATTTTTAAAATCTTGAAATTTTGTTCCATTCCTGTGATGTCGTGGCCTGATTCTACTAAGTGATCAGCAAATTTTGATTTGTAATTTCTGTTGGGGATGTGTTCTTTAAATCTGGTTGTGAAAGGTCTGCCTGTTTGGCCTATGTAGTGTTTAGGGCAGTCATTACATTCTATTTTGTAAATTCCAGTTTTTGTGAATTTGTTAATGTTTTGTGGTCTGGCAGTCAATGTCTTCTCAAGATTTCCTGTCGTTCTGAAAGCTATTTTGTATCCTAATGATTTAAAAATATTATTGTATGTATGGTACATGTTTTCTTCAAATTCTGCTACAACATATTTATTTGGTTCAATAGGTTTAATGTGTTGATTCTGACTGTTTTTTCTTTTTTGTTTTCTTATAATTTGGTCTATTATGTCTGGTTTATATCCGTTTTCTACTGCTATATATTTTAATATTGTGATTTCATTGTTGTAATTTTGTTTATCCATTAGTATATTTAACAATCTATGGATATAAGAGTTGTATGCGGCTAATTTGTGGTTCATGGGATGGTTCGAAGTTGCATGTATTGTATGGCTGGTGATAGTAGGTTTTCTGTAAATCTTGAATTCTAATTTCTGGTTCGATTTTGTTATGGTTAGATCCAAATAATTTAAACTATTATTTTGTTCTATTTCAGTTGTAAATTTCAGGTTCGGATGGATGGTGTTTAGATATTTTTTGGCAACACCACCCTCACCTCTAAAACAACCGTTAGTGTTTCAAAATACAAACTCAAGTGTTTTAAACTTTAATGGTTTAGTGTGTAGTGACAGTGATGGACACCTGAAGATGGAGATTAGTCTCCGAAACCGGTAGTGTCAGAAAAAACTGAAGATTGGTGGCGGAACAAAAGAGGTAAAGTTTACCATCAATTGTTAATTTTAAGTTTCTAATCTCCATAAGTAGATAAAATAATAGAGAAAATGTTGATCGAGTAATGCTCCCAATGTTGATTAGTTTGTAATAATAGCCAAATTTATTTAATTCACATTTTATGTCTTATCCTTTTTAGGTAATTTCCTATAGGAATGTAAGCTATTACCGTAGGTGACACTTAATAGTTTTTGGGGGTAAAATGGTATTTTTTTGCACTTTTGCCCTTAAAAGAACCCAATTAATTGTTAAACCAGTTTGTAAAGCGAATAATTTAGTATATTGAGTCATGATTTTAGGCGTTACGGCTGCGGAGAACATTGAAAACCACTTTTTATAAATACATTTTAGGAACTTAGTAACAAGGAATTCGCTTAGTCTGTAGGTTTGCTGCGACGAGATATTTCATAGAATCACAGCGTTGTCTGTATTAAAACAAGAAAGTAACAAATCCGTTTGCTTTATAAACTATATATTGTTCATATCACATAATTATTGCAGTACAAGTTTCCATAACAAACTGTTGTTATTTAATTACAGTGTAATGTCAACTCCCTACACCAAAGGAAACAAGAAAAAACCACACAAAAGATCAGTACCAGCGTATTTAATGAAATGGAGATTACAACAAAAAAAGTAAGTGATTTAGTTCATGTAGTTTTTTGTAAATCATCAGCAAGTGTATTAAATAAAAAAATAAACGTTTTTGTCTATCAACGCCAGTGACATTCTTTGAACGTTTTTATCTATATGAAACTGTCCAAACCCTGGTAATGTTCATATCTAACGTCGACCTGTTGTTATATTTAGATTAAATGTGAAGGAATAAAAAATAAGAAAAATACAAATGACGACAAATCCAACATATACATACATAATATACAAAGCCATATTCCAATAATGATACTTAACATAAATATTCACATAAAAAGATATATTATATAATATATCTTATTGAAACATAACGTTTTTAGGCATTTCTTTAACTGTGATTCAATTATTTTCAAACCAATGTTTATTTTAATGCAATGAGAATAAAATTACACGCAAATCAATCTTGTATTATTTTGGTATAGGAAATATAAAGAAAAAGACGAATCTGGGCCGTCAACGTCTTCTGCCAGCTTAGAGTCAAATCTACAAAACAGCGTCCTTCTCCTCGATAGCGCCAACTTTGATGTTGCTACAAATGTATCACCAATCCCCTCAATAAGTGTGGAACCAGCCTTGAACAACGCCATTCATACCACCCCAATGCGCAGTAGTGAAGGGTCTTTAGACGTGGAAAATAACGTCTGGAATAATATACCAACAAGGTATGTCATCATCATCTCAACTTTGAAATTAATTTGATTTTGAACAGCTATAATATAAAAACTAATTAATATATTACAACGATAAATAAGTTCAATTGAAGAATAGAATAACCACGTTTTATGTTTCGGGAACCTCATTGACCTTGGCATGCTTGCGATCGGACATGCCCACCTGTCTGTCATATATATTTCTTGAGGACAATTATTATTATTGTTTTAGCAATCTGATTTAATTAGATTCCACCCGTCCCCACACACATGTACAGAAGATATTGACCTTCCCACCCACCCATACACGTACGGTGAATACTGACCCTCCCACCCACCCATACACGTACAGTGGGTATAGACCCTCCCACACACCCATACACGTACAGAGAATATTGACCCTCCACCAACCAATACAATACATTGCGTATTGACCCTCCCATCCACTCATACATGTACTGTCCCATCCACTCATACATCACACACTAGTGTGATATTCCTTTCCAATCCATGTGCCTTCTGCTGCGAGGTGAACATCGCACTGGTGATTTGTGGCAGGCCGGTAGGCACGTCCGATCGCAATGGTGGCCTGTCACCGCGCATCTATTCTAAGCATGCCTATACTCAGTACAGAGGGCCGTGGCGGCCGTAGGATTAGGACAGGCCGGTAGTGTCCCTATCCCTCACTTGGCCACTCCGGGGTTTGGCCATGACTCACCTACTGCTTGCAACGTACAGTCGGTAAATTTGTTTTGCTGTTAATGAAATATCGGGAAAATAACGTAACTGTATTAAATTTGGTAACCGACACTCTGCGCTGAGTATAGGATCGGCCAAATGCTACACACAAAGAAAACTTAGCAATTTTTTCTTCAATTTAACATACCGTGGTGTATTAATCATTTTAATACAGTATCCTAATCAGTTTTTAAATTGTTACAACTCTAAATCAATGGCATTCTTTTTCAGATACCCTGTATAATTTATAATATAAATTTTGATAATTGATAACCTTAATTTAATTACAGAAATGAGTATCCAGAACTAACAGTTGAGCCCAAAGACGATTTTAACATTATTTCTGGCCGATTTATTGTCGACGGCAAACATCTTGTACAAGAATTGAGATACGAGTGTACTACCATAGATACGAGTGTGAAAGAAGTAACAACGGTTATATGACATTGGTGTCATCAAGTTCCAAATCATTAGAATGGACGTTGAAGTTTAAATGCCCGTTTTGCCAAAAATGTAAATTAATTACCAGTGATCCAAAACCTGAAGTTACTCCATAAAAATGTCCACAAACCGCAGCCCCTTCATTACACATGACACTTGTTGACCAATCAGTTTGGGGGTTTGCATCCATTGGTTCAGGCCACAGAAACAGGAAGAGGTTTTGACGACTATGAACATATTACCGCCAAACGAAAAAACTTTCAAAAAGACAGAGGAACGTTTAGGAAAGGTAAATATTTAAGTATTATTTAATTTATAATGCAGTGAATGTATTGTATATTGTTCAATTTTCTACAAGTGATTATACAAAAATGGCCACGTCGTAACAAGCGTGTAGACTAAACAGATTCTAAAGTACTACATAAAATCCTTATTGTTATACAACAGCATCATTTTTTTGCTAGAGTTACTTCCAACATAGATTATGCATGGGTCCAATCCCATGGTACACAGGATTTGCCTGGCCCTCCTGGGATAGTATAACTGTTCTGGTATAATAATTAGAAATAACCTGGGATTTGTAAACATAACCGAAGAAGAATGTGACAAATTGTTCCAAGAAATATGTTGCATAGTGCCTTGACAAAAATGTGTGCATTTACCAAAAGAAGCCTTTACTAAAAGTGATTTAGTCTTCACAAACACGGCCAAATATTCATTCAAGCTTTTGTTCAAACGTGCTCTATTTTATCTGTATATAGTCAATTTTAAAATAAAATATTTAGCATTAAAACGAATGTTCCGATTTTGAGCGCAGAAGCGCGCGTCAGATACCACTAGTAAATAATAGAAATCAAATTATTTATTCTTTATACAAATAAGATGGGGCACAGAAATGAATTTTTTAAAATTCTCTTTGCAATGAGTTAGGTTTAAAAAAAGGTTAAAAAATGTATATCCTAATTAACGTGATTGAGTAATTTTTTCCTCGTTACAGGTGTAGCAGGACGTTTTATTTGAATCAATGAAGGAAGCTGGTATACAAGAAAAACGACTAGCCATAGAGAACGGAGATGTAACCAGTAACAACATACCTTACATAACCGTGGTAGTGGACGGTGGCTGGTCTCATTGAAGTCACGGACACAGGTACTCCGCAAACTCTGGAGTAGTTTGTGTGATAGGCCTTCGGACCAAGAAACTACTGTACATAGATGTAAGAAACAAGTATTGTTCGATGTGCAGTTATTTGGAGAAGAAAGGGGTTTCCACTGTTCACGATAACTGTTACAAGAACTAGGATGGGGCTAGTGCTTCGATGGAGTCTGATATGATAGTTAGTGCATTTAACTCCAGCGAGGAAATCCACGGCCTGCAGTATAGAAAGTACATCGGTGATGGGGATTCCAGCGTCCACACAAAGATAATTGAAATGGTGCCATATGGGTGGTATGTGGAGAAGATAGAGTGTAGCAACCACATGATAAAAAATTAAACCAAAAGACTTTACAAGATAAGAGAGGAGGGGAATGATGAAAAACGAGTCTTAAACCCAACAACTATAAAAAGACTAAAGGCTGCAGTGCGAGGAACGATAACACATTACGCCTCAGAGAAAAACATTGATAATCTAAAAACAGACATGAGAAACGGTCCGTTTCATGTATTGGGCTACCATAAAAATTGTAAGGCATACTTCTGTAAAGAAATTGGCACCGGAAACGTGATTGAAGGTCCAACCCTAAATGTTCTGAAGAAAATAGAGATTGCTCGAAAACCTCTCCTCCTAAAAGCGTCCACATTGTGGCATAATCAAACAAACAACTTAGCAGAGAACTACATGTCCGTTGTTGCTAAGTTTTGTGGTGGAAAGCAAGTCAACAGAGGAAAGAGAGGGTCGTTCAATTACAGGACAAACGCTGCCGCACTAGACTTCCAGTTTGGCCCAATGTGGCACTATCAAACAATGAAGAGTGCAATGAAAAAGAGCCCAGCCCTTCTAGTAAAAAGAACTTGCTTGAGCCGTGTGAAAAGGAATTTATCGTGTTGGAATTCTTTATTGAAAAGATTTAAGAATAACAAGACATTTAAGAAAATGGGAAGGCAAATATTTAAAGGTTTGAAGGACTATGGACCATTGTGCCAAAAAATTGACATAGATGATGCAGAAATGGAAGAAGAAAAGGAAAACTTATTGAGATCGTTGGCCCTTTCTCAAGAGGAAAAGAATAATCTCGAAAAGGAAACACGTGGACAAAGTGAAAACAACCGGTGGCTAGAAGAGAGGAAGTTACGGGTTACCGCATCAAACTTCGGTTTAATTTGTAAACGCGTTTGAACAAATGTACAACATTCAAGTTCAGCCTTGTGGTCTGTTTGTTGACAAACAACATGATTTCTTGGCGGCTTCACCAGACGGACTGGTCGGAAGTGATTATTTAATAGAGGTGAAATGTCCAAAGACTGCGGAAAACCTGACCATCAGCGAAGCCCTAAAAGAAGTAAAATCATTTTGCTTGAAGAAACAACATTGTGGAAACGTCCGTCTTAAACGAAACCACAATTACTATTACCAGGTAACCAACCATAGGTATTCACCATAGGTAACCATAGGTGATTTGGTATTTGTAATTTTGCAGAAGTAGTGTTCTACATTTTAGTAATACCGAGATTACATTTTATAAATATACTGTTACTATTTTAATTTATGTAGTATCCTACTAAGAGTACAATTAAATAGTTTTGAAACATATTTTTTTAATTGAGTTTAAAAGAGTCCAAATTAAAACTTCATAAATATTACGATGATTAGTTTGAAAATATCATCTAGCCTAAATATTTAAAAATAGTAGTATACAAAAGTTGAAGGTTCTAATTATGTTACATGAAAACATTGTAGGCTTACACCCAAAAACGATTCTCAACCGTAAACCCCTACATTGTACTGAATAATAGCAATGTGTGAAATCTCCTAAGTTAATCTGTTGATGATTTTTCAGATCCAAGGTCAACTCCATGTAGCCGACAAGAAAAGTTGCTATTTTGTTGTTTGGACAAAAAAGGACGTGCATATTGAACAAATAGAGAGGGATCGGCGGTTTTGGGTTGAGAAAATGGAAAAGAAGTTGTATTATTTCTACCATTACGCCTTGTTGCCAGAGATAATTGATCCTAGAACTTGCAGAAGTATGGCTATTAGGGAACCATCAATCCCATTTTCGGATTTTATTTGTAAATAAAGACATATTACAAATACATATTATTGAAAAACATTACATGTATTGTTTTTACTGTTCGTCCTACTTGGTTATTATGAAATATAAATTCAGTGTAGACAGTTGTAATAACACACTACATTAAATACACAGATTAAAATGTGTAACACACCTTATAATTAAATTAACAAAAGTTACAGGAAATTGGCTACAGAAATAGGTTTACATCAACAGCTATTAAGGTCACCATAATTTGAATTACAGTTCTTTATTTGTTCGTTTTCGTCATAGTACAGTACAAATATCGTTAAATTGTTGGACAAATTATTGCTGACAATATATATACGCACAAACAAATATATACGTATGGCTAACTTTGTCGATCACTCCCACAACATTACCCAGGATGTGCTCACTGACGACTGACACGTCATTGGCTGTGTGCTGTGTGGGAGCTACGAGCCGCGAGGAGTTGTATGTACTGTGCCTGTGAGGATTGAAGGAGAAAGAGACAGAGAGAGCGTGTGCGAGAGAGAGAAGGCGGCGCGTCGGTGCGTGTGTGTGTCCGGCAGCTGCTCAACGAGTGAACACACGTACACAACGTTGGAACTAAAAACGCGTTTCTGACAAAACCGTTCAACCGATTTGTTTGAAATAAACTTTAAAATTATTTAAAAAACTCTACTCTACAATTGACTACCTATTTTAGTAAAATTTTGACTTATTACAAAAGTTATTAACTGTTAAAATGTAATTAGTAATGTTTTCGAAAATTCATATGCATAACGCCTTTTACAACTTTATACTGATTACAAAACAGTTTTATTTATTCAAATCGGATGAAAAATAAATGAGTAATTAGTAGGAGTAATTTAGCCCTGACAGTGCTGCTATCTATTGGGCTGAAAACAAAACTTTTTGTGTACCGTTTAGCCTTAATGCATAAATCGTCAAAATCCGTCCGTGAAAAACTTTAAAATAGAAGATAGCCGAAAACCGCGTTACACCAGAACCTAACAGTGATTCAATCTACCGATTTCGCAAGCATTTTTAAACTCAGTGGGCTGGATGAAGATATAAAAGGACAAGAAAATCTACCAAAGCAGTGAAGAAAGAAAAACTACGAAGAAAAGGCATCTACAAGACTCCTAAACCAGAAGTGAGCTCGGTAACATAACCTAGACCTGACTTAAGGTTAGTCACACATCTTTTTAAAAGAATATAATAACTTAATTAAATAGCACTCTCCAAACAATTTATCACAATTTGTACTATCACACACTCAAAAA